>SNQJ01S0201413.1:0-16868 GCA_010110895.2 Picea sitchensis | reverse complement strand
TATCACAAGATATTTTCACACAATAGAGTTATTCATTCCTTCAATGATAGCTCCCAAGTAAATTGAAGTTCATCATTCCCTTCACATGGTCTCAAAATGAAATTAGATTTCCTCTGATTCTTGACAACTTACTCTGCCTTTCCTAGGGAAGTCCAAAATCAAGTATAACTTGGTCCTTTATTATCATATTCTTCCTTATTCGATAAGATGGTTTACTCATGTCATACATATGAGATACATGCCCCCTTTTTTCTCTTGGCATATTTCCTCTACCATCTAGGATGTCAATGACTATTTATTAGACAATCATGATACCCATCATGCTTTGAAACTTTTCAATATTTTGTTTCCTTTCTTTAACTCGAGAGGTTAAGAACTTACACCCTTATTTTATGCATGAGATTGTCATTCATTGTCCACTAATACCTTCCATGCTCCATATACCTCACATTGTTATTTTGTTGCATACAATAACCAATTACAATGATCAAGATCTCCCACAACCCTTCTTTGCAATCAAAATTGCATATGTTGATCATAGTCATTGCATTTGATGCACTCGCGCTAAAGTACCAACAACCATTCTTGGTCCTCTTTTTGATTAATCCTAATATCAAATATACAAGAAACCTTAGCCATATTATTAACAAGAATTGTTATAACTCTCCAAAATATGAGTATCCTTTCTCATTAAGAGTGTTGCCATATTTTCAGGTACTTGTAACCATCCTTAGTCCAAAATTCAACTTGCTAGTTAACAAGCACCTTAGATTGCCATGCTTATGCCCATCCAATTGTGTCTCCACACCAATGTGCAAGCATCATTATGAAATATATGCAATCATCCTCTATAATATCCACATTTTGTATGCTCATATATCATTTTAAACCTCTTTCCCCAAATTTAAGATACTTTGGGGGTCATCCACATTGACAAATGCCTTTTCCAATCAAGTCCACGACCTCTTTTCTTCCCCTTTTATAGAAAATAAAATTACTTCTCTAGAATTTGAATCTATAGTTCTATTCCCATTTCTACAATATATTTCCAATGACTGTACTCATGCTCAATTTTGAGGTTAGATTTGAAATTTATAGCACCCAGGAATTCACAACTTATCTTTTTCTGCACTTTCCATTGTAAAATCAAGGTTGGAGACCAACTTCTTCCATTTGTAGAAGATAAATCAATAACAACTGGGAAATTTTTTATTGGGCATTTATAGTAATTTTGATTATGAGCACTCAATAAAATTCATCTCAATGATGTGATATCCTAACCTTTTTCTGCATTATTATGGAAATGTTATATTTTCATTTTTTGCAGTTTATTATTTTGGGTAAAATAGTCTAAAAATTGAATGGTGGAAATCTACAAAATTTTCAACCACAATTTTTTTTTCCCAAAATTGTAAAAATATATCCTAGAATAGAGGATTTGGCCTCATTTTTCATTTTCATCTAGGAACCTTTTGGATATATCTAAATGTTTTTCTAGGATTTCCTATGCCTTCCCAAATTCATTATTGTCCAAATTTCATCATCAATGGGTTGGCTTCTAATAATAAGTATGGTCATGTTCTTTGAAAATAGCTATTTACCAATTTTTAGGAATTTGGTGTTGAATATGCAAATTTTCCTTCAAGGTCATTTTTATGGACATTGCCACTACAAAATTTCTCTTGAAATTTAAAATCAATCCACTTTTGCATGCTCTAGTTATTCCCAAAATAAGAATTGTTCTTTTTGTTTTATAAACATAAATACCTTTATGTTGATGTGGCATCCACGTGTCACATGATTACATGGAAAATGACATGATGTCTACTTAGAGTTTATGTGTCCTTGCCTAGACCTTCCATGTCATCCTCTCCTACCCATGCATTCCACATGCATAGGGGTCAATGCGTTATTATTTTTTTTCATACCCTCATGGCCCTTGGGATTTTTCCACATCACTTACGTGCATTCTATGTAATATAACTCCTAGGGAAACCCACTAGGTGCTTCCCCTCATTTTTAGGATGCTACCCAAGGTAAATTAGATTCTTCAAGGATTAAGGTTAGGTTAACATCTCAGCAAGTTACGATTAACTTCTCTACAACAATTGAATCACAAAAAGAAAACATGTAACAAAGTGGGTCGCTCTTATCTTTCACCCTAGGCTCTCAAACAAGATCCAATGTCTACGACCTATATTTATTTTAGAGGCCCAAGTTACATGTATTTAATGTGCCTCATGCCCTCTGAAGTGTTATACCACTTGGATGCATGGAAAACATATAGCTAAGTAATTCACAACTCAAATGTTTGTTTCCAATACTATTCTTAGAAGCTCTAAAGTGGTATCCAATATCACCCTCAATTTACTGCTTTGGAGGCCTCATCATAGTTTTCTATACTGAACTTGTGGGATTTGAAGTGGTATTCCAATACCAATACAACTCTTTAGTGTACCCACTTTAGAGGTCTCATATTGGATTTCAAAAGATGACTTGCAGACTCCAAAGTGACCTATAGTGATTCCAATACCAGTCTTTTATGTTTTCCACCCAACTCCCCTAGCTATGACCACGAGGTATTCACTCAGTAAACCTGTGACATAGAACTTACGTTCCTGGGATATTAAGAATACCCCTAATTTCACTAGATATTGATAAATACCACTAAAAATAATTTTGTTGAACCCCCCTCCCAATACATCTTTCCAATAAAAGAAACCCTCATTTTTACTAGATACCCCTTTTTATACTCCCCAATACATATAAACCCCCAAATACCCACATCCCCCCCCAATATCTATAATATATTGACTATGTTTTTCACAATTAAAAAACCCCCTTTATGAATGAACATGCTAAGATATTGGTCAAGAAGGTGAAACCCCAATGACCACGACTTTATTTGGAGTTTACTCCTAAAATGATCAAATTGATGATTGGCCTATGGCCACGTAGATTCAAATTTAATCGTCATAATGCCTAGCTATGACATCCCATTTCTACCACCTCTCAATTCTTTCTTTTACACTCTAGACATAATTCTAACCCCATTGCTAGAAATTTTGAATTGTGTTACTATCAAAACTAGATATATTTGCTCATTTTCATAATTTCCCCTTTTCTAAAGTTTGACCTATAAGCCCCATATATTTCAATATATTTCTATTCCATACCCGCTTTGGTGCTTTAATGACAATCCACCTTAGGAATTAATTCCATTATTTCAAGATACATTTTCCCCAATTCTCATTAAGACATTTTTTCAAACACTTGGTAGGAAAATTATTAATTTTATTTTGAATAGTCATTTCTATCCCATAACAACCCAAACTACTTTTAATCACCTTCATGAACCAATCAACACAAGAAGATGTTTTTTATCTTTTCAATTTTCTTTGTCAAAAGTTTTCAAAATCTTCTTTTTTAATAAGTACCAATAGTTAAAAAAATCCACAAAAACTAAAAGGTTAAATCCCTAATGTCTAATGCTAGTGCTATAAGAAAGAACCCCCACCACCAAAAAAACAAATCAAGTTTGGGACTTACTAGGACTAAGATTTAATGACCCTACGGGTCTTTCCGCGAGGTACAATGGAACAAAATGCGGGTTTTTCCATGCTTTGGAATAAAGTAATATGGAAGTGTAACAAGTTTCCTGGTACACAATATATTGACAACTTGTAGGTTCCTACCATTATATCTAAACCAAATTGAAATAACAAAATAAGACATTAGGAAAACTAACAAATAAATATCAATCAAAGATGTTTTTCTTTGCTTCTAAAGGCCTTTGAGAGATTTCTAAATGATCCGTATTATTTTCGACATGAAATGAGATCGAAGATATAATAAAAATGTACAAATATATATCAGATATACAATAATATAACAAATATATATCATATATATAACCATAAACACAAAGATACAATAATACACAATTTCTATTAATGTGTGAAATGTACAAAACTGTAAAAATACAGAGTGAAAGACTTGCTAGAATGGTGGTAGCTTATCTTTGAGAAGATATTTGACAACTATGATCATTCACAAGAATATGATTGTTAAAATGAGGCTCCAAGGAATTTTTAACATAAATAAATAAAAAACCCTAACCAGGGAAGATGAAAAGCCAAGAGTTCCATGGACCCCGTTTTGGGTAGTTTGGTGTATCAACTCCCCGGGGGCATAACTTTGGCATACGATCTCCATTTGGGGTGCACAATAGATTGCTGGAAAGGTATCAATGAGGAGATTAATTTTGGGGGTTCAATCAGATACTTTAAATATATTTGAGGTACTTTATCTCGAAAAAACATCATTTAGGCCCTCAAAATGGCCCCAAAAGTTTAGGAACCAAAAACCTGCTAAAAATAGTAAGTTGTCAGTAGATTGTTTTGTGCCAGTTGGAATATGTATATTTCCACTCATATCCACCTAGATCAATCCTCCATTCTTATGAAGAAACGATATCAATTGCGTTGAGTTCTCGGGGGAAAGGGGAAAGCATTTGTGGAATATAAATCTTGGTGAGTTGCTTGCCTTGCTCGAGACATTGCACTTCTTAGATTGTGGAAGGTTGTCATGAACTTATTGCTGGAAGGGTTGACTATTTTTAAACAACCTATTATATCTTAGCTTGACGGGGCATTTTGTAGGCACCGTCGTAGGTGAAGAAACAATATCTTCTTTCTCCTCTACAATATGCTTATGCTGGAAAGAAGGTGTTGAGGCTATAGTGGTTGCAGTGGCCTTCTGTTCACCTTTTGAATAGATTGTGAAGAGGATGAATTTTGCAGTATGAGAGATTACATTGTGGAACTGTTTTGGTGGAATAGTAGTCAGAACTACCTCTGGTATCTTGTAGATCTAACCCCCTAAAGTAATAATGACACTACGGGGCTGAGACTCATAAACAACATAGAATTTCCACATATATGGTTGGACCAAAAGAACATCACAGAAATAAATAGGGGAAACATCAAACAATACCTCGTACTTGAAGGTATGGATGCCATAGGACAAGCGACACTTCTAGCTGACATGTAGATCTCGTCCCTAGAGAAGCCACTCGATGTTGTATGGTTGTGGGTGTGGTGTTGTTGACAACCCCAACTGTTTGATGATCTATGCTGAAATGAGGTTATTCTGGCTTACGCTATCAACAATGAAATGAAATGGGGTCCTCTTCACCCACATCTATGAATGGAAGAGGTGTTCCCCCTCTTCAGGATCTGTTGGTGCTTCTGGTTAAGTTTTTGTGGTCACGACAGTAGTAGTGGGATCTGCATCGATAATCTGTCTCCTTCCATTATTTTATGAATCAAATTATGAATCTGGGTTCAAATATTTTTCTTTGATATCAGCCACCAATGACTTCTTTGAGCGACATTCATCAGTGTTGTGTCGGGGGATTTTGTGGAAATCGCACCATTTTCCAGTGCCATTCTTTGTCTTTCCCTTACCCTTCTTTTCCTCTGTCTTGGACTAGTTGTCGGGAGGATATTTTTTAGGGATTTCTTTATCATGTGTTGGATTTTGTAGATTTGCAGACGCAAACTACCATTTGTTAGGGTGCTTAAGTTTCTTCTCGATATTGAAAACATATCGATAAGAAACTCCTTGTGATGAGATGTTCAGAAACTCCATTTTAGTTTGGATGTATTTCAGAACCAAATGTCGCTCAAAATATTTCATACCCAGCTTGGTGCACAAGGTATGGAAGGTATTGGTGAACTCTAACACTGCTTGGCCCCACTCTTTATGCAACGTGGTCAATCTCATGTACTGGTCTTGATAGTTGAAAACATCGTAATATTGCTCCTTGACCGCATCCAAAAAACAATCCCAAGTGGGATCGACCCCATATATTCCATATTCCTTTGTGGAAATTTTCTCCCAGTAAGTTTCCCACCAATGTTTGACATGGGGGAGAGCCTTGAGGAGTGTGAAGGTGATCTTTCCCCTGTCGGAAAAATTGCGAACAAATAAATAACCTTCTAGCATATTTAACCATTTTTCTATGGCATCTGCATCTATCTGTCCTTTAAATACGGGAATATCAAAATTCACTTGTACCTTGAAAGGGATGTGCCTCCAAAGTGGTCACTTGATGAAGACAAACCTACTATTATCAACATACGTTGAAGTATGTGGGAAAAATTCTCCATCATTTCATCCCTTTGTCGGGTGAGAGCTTGCTCAAGCAACAAATTAATAGAATCTTCTATTCCATAATTTTTCTTTTCTTCCGCCATGGAGGGTTTATTGAGTGTGTGAGAGCGATTTTACTCAAGAGAGACAAGCTTGAGACACAACTTGCTATACTCAGACCTCGTCGGGGACATGTACTGAAAAACAATCAAGAGAAAACTGCTCTGATACCATTGATCCCAATTATTTTCAACACGAAATGAGATTGGAGATATAATAAATAAATGTATAGAGATATATCAGATATTCAATAATATAATAGAGATATATCAGAGATATAACCATAAACACATTGATACAGTAATACACAATTTCTATTAATGTGCGAAATGTACAGAACTGTAAATGTACAGAGTGAAAGACTCGCTAGAATGGTGGTATCTTATCTTTGAGAAGAGATGTGACAAATACACACATTCACAAGAAGATGATTGTTACAATGAGGCTCCAAGGCCTTTTTAACACAAATAAAATCCAAAACCCTAACCCCGGAAGATGAAAGGGCAACAGTTTTGTGGACTATGTTTTGGGTAGTTTGGTGTATCAACTTCCCAAGGGTGTAACTTTGGTATGTGATCTTTGTTTGGGCAGCGCGATAGCTTGTTGGAAAAGTATCGACGAGGATATTAATTTTGGGGGATCAATCACAGCCTTTGGCTAATTTTGAGGTGCCCGGTCTCAAAAAAAATTCGTTTAGGCCCTCAAAATGGCCCCAGAAGTTTAGGAACCGAAAACCTACTAAAAATAGTAAGTTGCCAGAAGAATGTTTTGATCCAGTTTGAATAGATAGGTGGTCACTGATATCCACCTGGATCACTAAAATTCATAAAGGTGATTAAACACGTAAACAAGGAAAACTAAGAGAGACAACCAACCAAAAGAGGAAGAATTCTAATAATTCCTCCTTAGCAGAGTCGCCATTTCTAATGTATGGAAATTGGGTTAGGGTAAATAAGATTTCCCTAACAAGGGGTTGGATCCTTGTTGAAAAATCATAAAAAATATAAATATTCTTTTCCATATTAAGATAGTTGCAAATAACAAAATACTAGAGTAGACATGGATATATCACTATTGATGATTTTTTGTTCCTTTCCCTTGAATGAATAAAAACTAGATGAATCCTCAAACATTTTCCCACACTCAAACAATAAACACCCTTACTTTTTTCATTTGAAGAAATCATATTCTAAAAACTGAATTGAAATTGCATCATTATCTACTATAAATAGAAATGCAAAGATATCAATTCAATTACATAAATAATGTGAGTATATACAAAATCAAGTGGCATGGAAACATATCTTAGCAACTTATAATTTAACTTCTTCCTGGGTTGGCACTTCCTTGTGTTAGCACTAGAAGTCACCTCCAGATTGTGTTGGAGGTAATCCCAACACCCATCAAAGTTTTATGTCACAGGTTGGTTTTAAAGAGGTCAAATGGGCGCAAACTCAAGATGATATTGTTTTAACTCAGAAAAATGGACTCGGTATGAACATGTAGGTGAGGTATTGATTAAATTCAGTCAATAAGTTGGAGTAAGGGTGAGTAGGAGGAATATTTAGTGAGAAAGGTGTAGAGGTCCGCTATGAACATCATATTTTCCAGCAGCCTAAGGAGGAAAAACTTAAACACAAGGTCCTCTTGGATTCAAATTTCAAGGAAGCTGGAATAAATCATAACAGTACTATCATCAAACATTTATCATAATACAGTTATAAAAATCTATGTGAATCAATCAAACATGAACTCTATCAGTATCAGAGGCAAATAAGATGGAGTAAGAAAGCTGACTTATATTAACCAAGATGTCTCAAAAATAAATACATAACCAGAGAACTAATTTTTCTTCATCAAAAGTTTACAATACGGGAGCATTTCTCAACCATCGACCCTTACAAAATATCAAAACTAACTATATATAAGAAAAATTGTTGCGATCATCAGGAGTGTGATCAGATTGCTACATTCAAATTTTTCAGTCGGCGTCTGCTCTGTTAGACTGTGAAGACAATTTTTTGTTGTCAAATGCGAGATCTTCCGTCTAGACCTTCTCTATCAGACTGTGCATGCAACTCATTTTCAGACACGAGCTCAAACCTGCCAATCCTTTTTGGCTTTCCATTTATGTGTTGAGACGAGGTCTCAACCACCAATATCATTCTCAGTAACTTCCTTCATCGGGATCAGGACGAGGCTTTACACCCATAATTGTTCTTAGACTGTGCCAATGACTTATGTGAGTCAATTTTGACACCTCGAGTTTATGAATATCTTCTTTTGTGACCAATATAGGCACAACAGGTAGTGGGCCGAAATTTTCTTTGCGGATCGACCTTCGAGAATTTCAATTCTCAAACTCCGTTTGTCTTCTGCTACTTTTATCTGAAGTGAAGGATCTGGAAACACGTGGATCCTACTGATCGACGACTCGGGTTCTCTTCAGACACTTCAGGACTTCGGGCTTCAGCCCTTCGGGACTTTGCAATGTTTCTCATTTTAAAACTCCCGAAGTTAAACTCTAGGAGTAACAGATCTAATGGCGTGTGGCTCTTTGGATCGGACAACTCATGCTCACTTCGGGTTTCGGGACTTCGGACCTTTGAAAAAAAACTTTAACAATATTTTTAACCCCCAATTCCTGCGAACCGCCAATATGATATTCTCAGGAATGTCCACCGTTGAAGATGATCTCGCCTGTTGCTTGCATTTCGAGCCCAAAATGGACTACTTTGAACACTGCGCTTTGACATTTCTTGTGTAGGCTGTGAACTTGGACAACCTTCTTCCCTTGACAACTATATGTGATAAAATTTGGCTCCACAGGGGATGGCATGCTCCTTGCAAGCTGCCAAGAACATGCAGTTCTAGTCGCCTTATGCATTGGGCTATGGAGTCATGCTAAAAAAACATCCTGCTGAGGATTAAAGGCCGACAAGAAAACTATCCTAAAAATGAAATCAAAATACATGGGCTCCGGGAGGATCTTATTTATGTACATTCCTAGACTAATTGTTTTTTACAAAGTGTTAGGTGAAAGAAAACTTCCACCATAGAAATTTAAGTAACTTGCTAACTGGAAGCTCTTTTACTCTATAAGTGATTGATATTAGATGATGCAACTATGACATCAGAACAATTACATCCTTCAGCTTTCCTCCAGATGGAAATGGTGGGATAAGAATTGGAGGATTCAAATCATGGAGGAAAATAAACTCCATGTATTCCCCTCCAAGGTCATAGAATGAGTGAGAAAATTTACTGGGCTGGTAGCAGAAAACATGCTCTGTCCCACCGCTGTTCACACACGACTAAATGTCTTTGGCAAGCACATGTGAGTGAACGGTTGATGCAGGCTGACTGATCCCAGGTGATTATTGCTCACTCACAGGCTCAGGGAAGGATATAAATTTTTCTTCATGGCTCTCCCAAGGGTTAGAGTCATAATATTCATAAACAAGACCCATGGGAAAGAACTTATATTGGTCTTTTGCAGGCCCAAGATGATTGATTTCCACACAATGTTTTCCTTCAATGTATAAAGGAAAAGGTTATGTTGCATGCTCTTGGAAATCCTTCATATCCACTTCAAAATCTGACTCATAGTTGTCATACACGGGCTGGATGGTACCAAATGATATCTGCTCATTTACAAGTTCTGAATAGGAGATAAACTATGCATTTGGCTCCTCCTTTTCTCCTTCATGGATCTCCCAAGGATCAGAATCACAATCATAATAAACAAGAACCATGGGAGAGCTCTGCTCTTCGTCATCTTTGTTGGGATATTCATCACAAGTTGTTTCTTCTTGGCCAGTATCTGAAATCACTTCTTTGTCATAAGTAGGGATGCCAAGAACATCTATTTTGAGGACCAGAATATCCTTTTCATCTTCATAAGAGCAACAAGCACGATCTGCCTCCAATTTCTCTATTTTTACAGAAAGTGATTTTACTAGTCCCACCAACTCACCCAAAGCATCTTCTTCCTCCTCACAGCCTTCATCCTCACAACTTCCATCCTCAGAGATTTCATCCTCACAGGATTTATTAGTCACATCCATATCTTGATCATGATCTTCGTATTCCTCACAACAACTATGACAGATAAAATCAGAGGAATAAAACTTTTGACAGTGCCTATTGAAAGTTGCATGAAACTACTCCAGGGAGGAGATGCTAGCAGGGGGCAAGGAGTGATACCACTTGTGAGCATCTCCTCCTAATGAAATCATGAACATATTTAATAATACATCCTCATGATGTATTTCCCATTGATGCATGAGTTCATGAAACTCAAGGAGATGTTGAGCAGGGTTTTCCTCTTTAAGCTCTCTAAATATGGGCAAATAATCACCCGATTCATTTGGAGTAGGAACAACATTAGGAAAACTAGGAACAAAGGAGAAATTAAAAGGAGCATACCTTCGAGCCAAGATTCTTTCCATTTCAAACCAGTGGAGTCGCCAATCAATCCTTTAATCATGGAGTCACCAGGTGAATGATATGTAGTCTGAATGTGTCTGGTGTTTGTTCACCATCAAAGACCATATCTGATCATTGTCAATCTCCCAGGGAACTTTCAAGTTGAGAAAGCGGCTGCTAAAATCCTTCTTGAAAAAGTTCTTTGGGTCAGCTTGGGTGTGCTAGAGGCAACCACAACCGAAATAGTAGAGTCGACATAGTGGAGTCACCAGGTGCAAATGCAATCTTCAATTGTCCTGATATCTGATGCACCTTCAGAATCAGAATCTCTTTGTCGTTCTATCCTAGGGAATGTCTTCAATTTGTCCCCGACAGTGGTGTAAAAAATGTTAGCACTATAATTCGCCTTTAGATTGCGTTGGAGGTAAGCCCAGTACCCATCAGAGTTTTATGTCACATGTTGGTTTTAAAGAGGTCAAATGGGCGCAGACTCAAGATGATATCGTTTTAACTCAGAAAACTGGACTGGTATGCACCTGTAAGTGAGGTCTTGATTAAATTTAGTCAGTAAGTTGGAGTAAGGGTGAGTAGGAGGAAGATTTAGTGAGAAAGGTGTAGAGGTCTGCTATGAACATCAAATTTTCCAGCAGCCTAAGGAGAAAAAACTTAAACACGAGGTTCTCTTGGATTCAAATTTCAAGGAAGCTGAAAGAAAACATAACAGTACTATCATCAAACATTTATCATAATACAGTTACAACAATCCATGTGAATCAATCAAACATGAACTCTCTTAGTATCAGAGGCAAATAATATGGAGTAAGAAAGTTGACTTAGATTAACCAAGATGTCTCAAAAACAAATACATAACCAGAGAATCAATTGTTCTTCATCAAAAGTTTACAATACGGGAGCACTGCTCAACCATCGACCCTTACAAAATATCAAAACTGCCTATATATAAGCAGAACTGTTGCAACCATCAGGAGTGTGATCGGATTGTTGCATTCAAAGTTTTCAGTCGCGTCTACTCTCTGAGAGTGTGTAGATAATTTTTTATTGTTAGACACGAGATCTTCCATCTGGACCTTCTCTATCAGACTACGCATGCATATCTCTGTCAGATGCGAGCTCAAATATGCCAATCCTTTCTGGATTTCCATTTATGTATTGAGACGAGGTCAACCACCACTCTTATTCTCAATAACTGCCTTCATCGGGATTAGGACGAGGCCTGACACTCATAATTGTTCTTAGATGGTGCCAACGACTTCTATGAGTCAATTTTGACACCTCGAGGTTATGCAAATATTCTTATGTGACCAATACAAACGCAAGAGGTGGTGGGACAAAATTTCTTTGCGGATCAGCCTTCGGGAATTTCAATTCTCAAACTCCATTTGTCTTCTGCTACTTTTATCCGAAGCGAAGGATCTAGCGACGCGTGGATCCTACTGATCGACGACTCAGGTTGTCTTCGAGCGCTTCAGGACTTTGGGTTTCGTCCCTTCGGGACTTTGCAATATTTGTCATTTTAAAACTCCCGAAGTAAAACTCCCAGAGTGACAGATCTGGTGACACGTGGCTCTTCAGATCGGATGGATCATGCTCACTTCGGGTTTCAGAACTTCGGACCTTTTAAAAACAACTTTAACAATATTTTGAACCCCCGATTCCCGCCAACCACTGATCTAATATTCTCAGGAATGTCCGCCGCTAAAGATGATCTCGCCTGTTGCTTGCATTTCGAGCCCAAAATGGATTTCTATGAACGCTGCGCTTTGATGTTTCTTGTGCAGGCCGCGAACTTGGACAACCTTCTTCCCTTCACAACTATATGTGATAACACCTTGCAACAATGCTTCAAGTATTGGTCACATCAACATCCAACTTGGTCGATGTTGCCCACTATTATCTGCTGACAACTTTGGATGGAACGAAACAAGGCCTTATTTGAGGAAGGAAGGGATTCAAAAACCTCGGTACTATACAGGACTTTGGGATGGATTGGGAAAACACAGGTTATAAATAAAATGCCTTACCTAAGAAAAATCCTCCCTTGTTAAAAGAGGGAAGACCAACTGGTTGGTTTGATAAGGCTACGCAAGAACGAGGTTAGATCAATGGAGTAGGAGGAGTCATCAGGGTATATGCACACACAGAGTTTAAGTGGATGATTAATTGTGGAGCAGGTTCAAACACTAGACCCAAATTCTTGGGCCCCTGGGCACTACTAACTTTGGCAACATGTCTACATCTCTACAATATTCAGATGTCCTGGGACTCTAGGATTGTCATAGACTGGTTGAACAACAAATGCGACCTTCAAGTCTTGGATATGTCTTGCTGGAAGGATCATATAAAGGCCATCCTTAAGGATTTCAAGGCACTTGAGTTCACACATATTTATAGAGAATTTAATCAGAAGGCAAATGAGCTATCAAAACAATCTCTGCAACAACATGATGGAAGATGGGCATGTGGGCACCACTCTATTTCTAAAACTTTTCTGAGGACCACATTTTCATCTGACTCTGATGATAGACTTATATATAAGTAAATTTTTCAGGGATAATGAGGGGGGGAATCCTTCTTAGCCAATAGAGAGACACTTTTTTTGGCACATTAGAATGATAAGTTCTATGTTTTTATTTCTTGTTAGATCCTCCAAAACAATGTCAATGTTAAAGTCAGAACTAAGATTGAGGAGAGGACTGTAAATGTTGGTTTCTTTTTTACTACATATGTACACCGAAAGGAGAAATTTTATATAAATATATAAGAGAAAATTTTCAATTGGAAAAAAGTGGCATCAAATTACATAGAGAAAGGGGAGGGAGAAGAGAGATTCATAATATATATAAAATAATATTATAATGAATCATATACTTATTAATTCTACATGTGACTTCCTCCATCAAGCTAGGGTGATTTCGTCCTGCTTCGATATTATTCAAACTAAGAATCTCACCCAGGATTTAGGCTATTAGATAAGGGGATCTAGGAGTTGATATAAATCTCCCTAAGTAACCTACATCAAAATTTGAGATAAAACTAAGGATCCCTAAGGAATACAAGTATTTCCTTTAAATCCTTCTCCTAGTCCTTTCAAAGGCATGCCAAGCTAATTGGTCCCAACCTTCAACCCTCAATTTATGTTGAAAGAAAGTAGTCTAGGTTGGTTCAAATCTAAAATTAGAGACATACAAGTGTTCTTATCCATGCTTCCTGCTCGAGCTTCATACATTATCTTATTTTTATATATTTATAGTTAACTTTGAAAGTGATCATCTATTTCTTTATGACATAATGTGGATTCCTACGAGTTGCTTCAAAGAAAATTACAGCTACCAATAAGTAATTGTGCAGTAGGGTGCAAGAACATAGGAAATATAAATAAATGATAGCCAAGAGGAGCTCAAATTACATTTATTTGTGCAAATAATGCATTTTCCAAGCATTTTCCAATCTCAAATAACAATTTAGATAATTAGTGACCAAATTGCCATAATAATAAACATTGATATGAAAATGGAATGAGAAATATAAAAAAAAAAAAAAACTTATTTTTCTTTACTTTTATATATACATAGTGTGAGGTGCCTTGTGAATTGATGTACTAGTGCACGTCAACAATAGACACACCAATGAAATATATGTTCTTATATTTATTTAATGGTAGTGCATCTAATACTTATTGTTGCACACTATTTAATGATGCACCTACAAGCACAGTTGGCTTGGCTTTATTAAAAAGTAGTATAATGTATTGTAAAATAATAAGCGCAACATACTATACATTGATGTAGGAATGACAACAAATGTAAATCACGAATGCTAGAATCAATAGGGGTTGTTTAAACATTTTATATTTTGGTATTTTTCGTCAAAATCTAACTATATAAATCTAGACTAAATCACAATTTTTTGTTGTTTAAATTGCATTTCTCAATGCATAAATTGATTCAACATGCTGAAAAACCCTAGGGCACTTTGATTATATAGACTTAACCAATCAAATATATAGATCCAATAATTTCTAGCCCAATTTCAGACAAAATCAAACAAACAATATCCCTGGAAAAAAGCCAAAACTTAAAACATTTAGACTATGGTGAATCAATATACTTTATGTGATAAAAAATATTATCTTACAACATGTAATATAAAATTTCACTCATTGAATATGAAAGATTGTTTTTTTATCATTATTGATCCACAACCATATTCCTAGGATATGTGGTACAAAGGACAACCCCAAACTTGAGAGGAACATGGTTATAAAGAAACTATGAATACATAAAAAAAAAACTAGATAAGCTAACAAATTACATACTATTTAACGTAAATATAGCATAAATCTCTTACATTAATAACCAAACGAGGAACACATAAGATTGTACAACTTGTAATGATTGTAAGATTGCATAGTCACGTATGAAAAAGTTTTTAAAAGAACTACGAGGTAAAGTCATGCATGCTACACGACTAACAGGTCTAAGAGAGCAACATAAATTTATGTACAAATAATTATATAGAAGCACCAATCGTCGGTCGATCTTAGGTGATTATTTACATTCATGTCATTGTTTTCATTCTTGGTTATGGGTTCATGGAAGGAATATTAAAGGCCCCACACATGGAGCAATTGATGTATGTACATGTATGTCACTGAAACGTGCATGCACATGTTAGCATGCAATATGGAACTTGATGAACAGATTTTTATGGAGGCTTTCTAGTAGCAGAGGAGCATTCCCCCACACCCTCACCCTCACCAGGATTTGAACTTTAACCCTTGATGTAGATGAACTTGCAAGCCCCTAAACTTAGAGTACACAATAGGAAAGTAAATCTCTCCACAACATAAGCTCTTTTTTTTTTTAAAGGAAAACATCATCACACACATGCTTCTCTAAACGTAATATTCTCCACAAACACTTAAATATATTCACATTAACACTATACTCTACTTAATTTCCGGGTGTATGATAGAAATTAGAATGGTTATCCTCTTTTTGAAAATGATTCTTTCAACTGCAATGAAAAAAAAAGGTTTTGGCTAAAAGTTTTATTTTTTTTGTGTTTTTGTCAGAATTTTGTGATTTAAATCTGGACAAAATCTCTAATTTTTATTTTTTAAATTGTATTTTGATTGCATAAATGGATTCAGTCTGTTGAAAACCCTCCCGGAGCATTCAGATTATGCAAACTTATCCACTCAAATCTTCAAATCCAACCATTCCTCATCTAATTTCAGACAAAATCAACAAAAAAAATCACCAAAAAACAACCAAAAAATAGAACGTTTAGACTACTCTAAGAAACTTCCATATAGTAAAAAAAAACTTTTGCTATTGTCAATGGCTTTTTCACTCTTCTCTTTTATCAGTGACTGAGAAATGGCTTGTCAGAAGCATCCAACATCTTTTTAGGCGTTTCTTTTAGATGGGCTGGTTTCGAACCTAAACCGCTATATAAATTATATTGGCAAAATTTGACTTTCCTCGTAAGATATATAAAAAACAAAAGTGATAACATTAACATTAAGAACTATTGCATCGACTTTCTACAAAATTGACATTCAGTCCCTCATTATCCACCTGTTCAAATCTGAGATGACTTTAGATAATGATATGATAGATTAGATAAGTATATCATTCTTCTCAAATATAAGATGACTTGAGTTGATTGGATGAGTATCCTTGTTTGCAATATTCATCTTGATCAAATGTCAACAAGCAAAGAGCCACTACACCTGCAACATAAGTGGATAAAAGAGTAAAATGGGACATGTTTTATATTTATTGATAAATTGTGAGGCAAAGAGAAATGAAGAGAGAAAAGAATAGAACAGTATATTGGAATGTATGAAGAAGAGTACTGAACTGAGTTACAATGCAAGATGGTTGAGCTAAATAGGCTCAATCAAGACAAAAATAGAAAGTACAATTGTCCAGTACAGTTGGCAGTGTATAGTCAGACTGTTGAGGTTACATTATATTTAACACTCCCTCTTAAACTCAACAGTTACAATCATCAGCACTGACTATGCCTAAGTGTTGTCTCTGAAAATAAAAAACTGACTTTCCTAGTGGCTTTGTAAAGATATCAGGAAGCTGATCTCGAGAACCACAAAATTGTAGTGCAATATCACCATTATTGACTAGATCGCGTATGAAATGAAACCGAGTGTCAATGTGTTTACTTTTCTTGTGAAACAC
>SNQJ01S0201412.1:0-13540 GCA_010110895.2 Picea sitchensis | reverse complement strand
GTTCTTATTTCTTTTCAAACATTTATTATAAACTATTAAAACACTTAACTTATGGACACAGATTTACTCATTGAAGTTGAAACAAATGAAGAAGTCCTTTAAGAAAGGGTTCAATAAAAATTAGCAGATCAAAATATGAAGACTTTGTTGATGAATTTATTATTATTTTTTTAATCGGCCCATTAACTATTTATTTATTTATTTTTAACTTTTTTCAGTCAATTGCTTAACATCATATTTTAATTTGTACAATGTTAGATTTAGATTTTTGAGGAAATAGAGCGCAAGATATGTATCTTCTTCTTGTTTCTTTTCAAACATTTAATATAAAAATTTTCTTGAATTAAACAAGTGTTGCATGATAGCGTAGTCCCTTCCAGGTTGGAATGGGAATAAATGCGACCGAGTATGGACACGTGGGTAACAAGTTGAAATACATGTGGTTTCCATGCAGAACAAAAGGTTCTTGGAAACAAATTTTTTTAGCATTCCCGAATTAGTTTTCTTTACATACGTTTTAGATACATTCGTGGAGAGACAGAAAAAAATAGTAGTAACATCTATTATACATATGGAATATGTAATTTTAAAAAGTAGATATTTAGTTTTATACACACGAAGTATGTACATGCACGAAGCCCTCATTCCATACATAGCCAGTTTTTGGATCGCGGGTTCTCGGGATGGCAGGCTCAAAATTGGGCCTTTGTTGTTCTGTGCCCTAAAAATAACACCGAGAGTTTCACGATATACAAATTGACAAGCGAACTATAGAAATTTATCACAAATTAATAATGTCTGTTACATATCTCTGGAAATTACATCATTTGAAAGAATACAATATAATAGTAATAACGTCTGTTACATAGGTTTGTGGAGAAAAACACAAAAAAATTAACATTCCTGAATTAATTTTTTTTAAAACAACGGCTTATTTTATAGAGCATGCACAGAGCCCTTATTCCATACTTAGCCAGTTTTTGGATCACAGGTTCTCGGGCTGGCGTGCTTAAAATTGGGCCTCTGTTGTTCTGTTCCCTACAAATAGCACCGAGAGTTACGCAATATACAAATTGACAAGCGAACTTGCGGACTATAGAAATTTATCACAAATTAATAATGTCTATTACATATCTATGGAAATTACATCATTTAAAAGCATACAATAGAATAGTAATAACATGTGTTACATAGGTTCGTGAAGATAAAACACAAAAAAATTAGCATTCCTGAATTAGTTTGCTTTAAAACAAAGGCTTATTTTATAGAGCATGCACAGAGCCCTTATTCCATAAATTATCTTTCTTTAAAACAAAGGCTTCTAGACACAAGAAAAATAAAAATTTATCAAAGTATAGGTTCTTGGAGACCCAAAAAGTTAGCATACAATAGAATAGTAACAACATTGTGCAAGAAGAAAAATTTAGCATACAATAGGACACAAAAAATGTAGCAGTACTGAATTAGTTTTCTTTGGAACAAACAAGAAAGGTTCCCAGACACCCAAAATTCAATATACAATAAAGGTATTCTCGAATCAGTTTTCTTTGAAATTTATGAAAAATTAATAATGTGTGTTACATCTTTTTGGAAATTTAAATGCGTTTGTCATATAGACTGGGATTAGGGATCCCACAGACCATAAAATGAAATAAGTACAAGAATTAGGAATGTCGAAAGAAGAAGTGCGTGACAGTAGAGAGGAAGACCTTAAAAGAAGAAATTAGAAGTTATGAGTCCTTGGTTACAGTTTTCTATTTAAAGAGGTGATAACTGGATTGATAAAGAAAGCAAGATGACAGTATAGACTTAAACTGGATTGATAAAGAAAACAAGATGCCAGTATAGACTTACTATGAAGTCGATGCATTTTTGTTGCTATCGTCGATGGTTAGTGGAGTCCTGTCGACCGGTTGTTTCCCTTCCTAGACGAGGTTGTCCATTCTCCGTTGGAACCATTCTTTGATGTATCTTTTCATGGGGCCCATGTTGATTTCATCCCAGATTTCTATGTCGTAAAGGTCGTTTTCTAATTTCCTTAAATCCATTGCAATACTATGCAGACTCTGTTCAATTTCTTCATTGTGTTCCACATAGTCCAGTAGCCAGCGCTCATTCTCATCTAGATGATGTTCAACTATGCCGTAAAACTTTTCGAAAGAAAACCCCTTTAAAATACCAACTTTACTCATGGAAGGATTCTTTGGTTATTAACAAGGATTTGAGAATTAAGTTTGGGTCTTGAACCTCGTTGGTACTTCTGGCTAAATCTATTTGGATCAGGCTTCTGAATAAACCTTCCTTTTCTGATATGGCTTGTTTACATGATTTGACACTGAGCTCTAGGTTGTTAACTTTCTTTTGCCAGCATGCTTTTATTTTTTTGGTCCTCTTTGGGGAAGGGAGTTTCTCTTGTCTTCTTTTTAGATTCGATGTGTTGAAGACATAATTGGAAAAATGGGTCAACATCTCTTCATAGAAATGTTGATCATTTTTTAAATTCGCCTCCAAATGTTCCAAGAAATCATTTGCCTTCTTTCCGAAGGAAACTAAATTTTTCAATGTTTCCCAGGATTTAGTAACTAGTTGCATTCTTTTGTTGATGTTATTCTCTATAAGGGATCTAGAGCATGCAAGGAGGGTAGAGGATACTTTCATTTTGGCTGCAGTGGTAGTAGGTACAATTTTTACTAAAGGGCTAGCAAATTTTGGGGTTGCAATGAAAGCCTGCTCAAATTCGTTGAGGCGGTCTTTCAGTCTGTCATTTTCTATCTCAATTCCTCCAATGGAATACTTTAGAATTTCACCAGTTACTTGGTGAAATGAGGAGATTTGGGACGACCGCATTTTCCTAAAGTTAATCTCTGTGCGAGATTTTCCTTTCCTGTTTGTTACATCTCTCTTTTCAATGACCATACTTTTAGATTGGTTGTAAAAAAAAATGCTTTGGAATACAAAGGATTCATCTTCGTAAAAAAATTTGGTCTTAGATATTTCCACTGTGGACGACCCAATTTTCTGCATGTGCTCAGTTTCAATTTCAAGTTGTAGCTGTCCACTTTCAATTTCAGGTTCCTCTGCATGCCCTGCATTGTATTTTCTCTTCTTCATCAGTGGAATTTTGTGAGAACTATCAATTTTTTTGCGAGGAGGGTTATTATATCCTCCTCTGTTCGAAGATTTATGGGTTGCTTTCTTACTGGGGTGGGCCGTCGAAGTGATGCTTCGTGATGTAGTGCTCTTGGGAGTGCTGGCGGGGGACTGGGTACTCTTCTCAAGAGATACTTTTCCCTGTTGTCTATACAGTTCAGTCATGCTTTTCAATGTCTCCGTGTCGCAATTGGCACAAGTAGGATTGTTGTCATCACTGTCCCTGTCTTCGGTCAGGTGTCTATGGATAAAAGAGTTGTTGAAGCCAACTGCCAGTAAATGTTCTCAAAAAATCCCATTAGGGTCGAACCCTTTTAGCCTTTCAACATACATTAGGTTCAATTTCTTAAAATGGCTGGCAAACTCGTCAATCTTGTTGAAGTTTTTGCACACAAAGTCTCTGACTTTCCAGGGAAGAGGAACAAATTGTTTTTTTTTCTTGTCATAGAAAAAATGCAACCAGTGGTTGTATTGCCTTGCTATTTCTGCAACAAACATCTTGTCCATGATGTGGCATGGAAGGAAAGAAGGATTTTCCTTAGAGCCAAAGACCATAACGACACTGTGATTTTACTTTTCTTCAAGTGTGCCCTTCCTATTCAAAAACATGGTTTCCTGGATAGCTATCCACGGAGCATCCTTGCCTAACAATAAATATTTGAAAACTAAGACAAAGACATTGAAAACTTCATAAAAACAATGGGAGGCCTTGTGCCTCCACAGGGCCTCGTACCAGAATTTTACTAGGCCAAAACCACAATTTATTTTAATGGAAAGAGAAAGTTTTGGAAATGAACAACAATGCACTATTGTGAAAATCAAGTAGGATGACATATAAAATTTATTCGATTCTTTAAATCGTGACAACTGGGAACAGATATTAATGGAAATAAGCTTCCCCTAGTCGAAAATGTATTGTTCCTTCACTGTGAAATACAAAATATAAATAATTATATGGGAAATGATTGCCATAGATGCATGTCTCGTTATTCTTGTAAACAACCAAACTATTTTCAGGAATGGATTTCTAAAGGGACTTACCTGCAACCTTGTGACATCTTCAGGAATTGTTGTTGGGTCTTCAAGGAAGTTGGCTAAGATGTGCAACCGTTATCATGTTTTTATAGAAATTGCGTGTAGTCTTGTTCTTTGAATGTCAATTTTGGCTTGGACAATTTTAACATCTCGCGGAAGACCTGAGGTGACAAAGAAACAAGAGAATGGTCATGCAATGGAATAATTATTTGGCTTGTAATATATTTTTCGGCGCACCAAAAGACCACCTCCTTACATTCAAAAACCTCAGGGACGCAACCTGCACGAGTTATTCTAGAGGTCCAAATCGCTTCGTTCTAGGAGGAATGGGATGAATAGTAAAAGTATGCCTTGGACCACTGGAAGTTTTGGTCATGATGTCGGAAGATATTTACTGTATCTCCACAAAATTGTTGTTGACCCACTACCATAAGTCTACAAGAATGTTTGTTTGCTCCAGATGATGAATCAAATGAAAAGTTTGAAGGCATAATATAACCTTGTGCAAATATTGGTCCAATGCATGTGAATGGGAGATGTCCTCGAGAATTTCGTTCATTAATGACAATTTGGACAACTGTTGCATGATGCATTGTTAACATTAAACACTAGTAATTGCATACATAGAAATGTGAACATGGCGGATACGTCAATGAGCAATTAAGCATTGTAGATTTCTTGAGCGGGACAACATGATGACGTGTGTTTGAGGTGAACAACCAGAAGGGACAAAATAACTCTCCATACATCTTGGTTTAATGCGTAATAATGAGAGATCTCCTCGAGCGTTTCACTCATTAATGACAATGTTGACAGTTCCTGCATGGTGAGATGTTAGCATGAAAGCTTTCTAATTTCATAGTAAGAAAGTACGGAGGTCACATGTATGTGGAAAAACAACTTCAAAGTAGGGTTACAAGGTACAATCGTTGGAGTTCAGGGAACGAGGGTCAAATTGTATGTCTCAGAATTTTTTGAGTGCAATATATGTAACAACGAAGAGGGTATGGTAGGACAATCCAGAGGGTAATTTGTATATCACTAGTAAGAGAATAAATAATGTATATCAGGAAGGACAGGAAGTTAGTGGGGATGGAAGGAAGCAGGAGATATTTTGAAACATTTGTGAGTCGTGGTAGAGTGAAGCTTGCGAGTTCCAGGATTCCGCGGTGGAATTGTAGATCACGGTAGTTTTCAGTGCATGATGTATAGCATGAAACAAGAAGCATTAGAGTTCGAAAGCGCAAACCCGACAACCACTGCCATAAAATTGGCTAAGTATGGAAAGGAACAACGGTTGATCGGATTCGTCATCTGAGGATATAGATAGAGATGAAGATATGTCAGCCTACCAAGGATGGAACCCGCAATCATAGAAAAGTAACTAAGTATATAAACATAAGGCAATAATACATGGAAGGAAGAAAAGGGAAAAAGGACTAAGGAGTCTACGGTCGAATTGTAAATCACAAAAATTTTGAGTGCAATATGTATATCATGAAACAAAAAGCAGTGGAGTTCGAAAGCGTCAACCTAGCAACCGCGACCATAAAATTGGCTAAGTATGGAAAGGACCATCGGTCGGTTGGACTCGTTATGTGAGAATATAGATGGAGATGAAGATTTGTCAGCTCGCCAACTCTGAAACCCGCGATCATAGAGAAGCGACTGGGTATATAACCACAAAGCGATAATTCATGGGAAGAATAAAAGGGAAAAAGGAATAAGGAGTCCGCGGTAAAATTCTAAATCATGGAAATTATGAGTGTAATATGTATATCACAAAGCAAGAAGCATCATAGTTCGAATGCATCAACCCGAAACAGTGATTAAGAATTGGAGATTTCATGAACCTGTGAATAGGAGGATCCAAAATAGGTTGACAAGGTCTCCCCAGAAGACATGAGACCCCGACGGTCAAATTGTATCATTCATAACATTTGAATGCATAATCCGTAACACGGATGAGGGGATGATGGCGGAACCTAGTAGTCAATTTTTATATTGTGGATGACTAGATGCAAATTGTTTCGTATCAGTGTGTGCAGTTATCACTAGTAAGAGCATAACCAATGCATATTAGGAAGGACAAGAAGTTAGTAGGGAAGGAAGGCAACAACAGATACTTTGAAACATTTGTGAACCATGGTAGAGTGAAACTTGCAAGTTTGAGGAGTCTGCAGTGGAATTGTAGATCACGAAATTTTTGAGTGCAAGATCTACATCACAAAACAAGAAGAAGCAGAGTTCGAAACTGCGAACTCGACAACTGTGACCATAAAATTGGCTAAGTATGGAAAGCAACAACGGTCGGCCAGATTCGTCCAGTGATTATATAAATGGATATTAAGATATGTGAACTTGCCAATGCTGGAACTTGTGATCATAGAAAGGTGACTAAGTATATAACCACAAAGCGATAATACACGGGAAGAAGAAAAGGGGAAAAGGACCAACGAGTCCGCTGTGGAATTGTAAATCATGGAAATTTTGAGTGAAATATTTATATCTCGGAACAAGAAGTAGCATATTTCGAATGCACCAACCCGAAACAGTGACTAAGAATTGGATATTTTGTGAACCCGTGAATAGGAGGATCCAAAATAGGCTCACAAGGTCTCCCCATAAGACGTGAGGCCCCGATGGTCAAATTGTATCATTCGAAACATTTGAATGCATAATCTGTAACATGGAAGAAGGGACGATGTTGGAACCTGGTAGTCAATTTCTATACTGCGGAGGGGTGGATACAAACTGTTTCGTATCAGTGTGTGTAGTTGTCACTAGTAAGAGCATAACCAATGTATATTAGGAAGGACAAGAAGTTAGTGGGGATGGAAGACACCGACAAATACTTTGAAACATTTGTGAATTGTGGTAGAGTGAATCTTGGGAGTTCGAGGAGTCCACGGTGGAATTGTAGATCATGGAAGTTTTGAGTGCAAGATGTACATCACGGAACAAGAAGAAGTAGAGTTGGAAAGCGCCAACTCGACAACTGCGGCCATAAAATTGGCTAAGTATGGAAAGAAACAATGGTCGGTCGGACTCGTTGTGTGATTATATATATGGAGATGAAGATATGTCAACCCACCAACGCTGGAATCCACGACCATAGAAAGGTGACTAAGTATATAACCAGAAAACTATAATACACGAGAAGAAGAAAAGGGAAAAAGGACTAAGGAGTCCATGGTGGAATTGTAGATCACGAAAATTTTGAGTAGAAGATGTGAACCTGTTAGTCAATTTGTATATTGTGGAGGGTCGGATGCCAACTGTTTCATACCATTGTGTTCATTTTTCACTAGTAAGAACACAACCAATACATATTAGGAACGAGAGGAAGTTACTGGGGATACTTTGAAACATTTGTGAACCATGGTAGAATGAAGCTTGGTGCCAACCAGAAATAGTATCCAAGAGTTGGACATTTCATGAACCCGAGAATAGGAGGATCCAAAACAGGCTGACAAGGTCTCCACAGAAGATGCGAGGCCATGACGTTCAAATTGTATCGCTTTGAACATTTGAATGCATAATCTGTAACACAGAAGAGAGGATGATGTTAGAATCCAGTAGTCAATTTATATATTGTGGAGGGTGTGATGCCAACCGGTTTGTACCTGTGTCTAGTTGTCACTACTAAGAGCTAATTTAGTATTGAAAATAATGTTTTTAGATACGGTTAGATAGTTTATAGGGATTAACATCCGTAAACAATGACAATCTTCACCCCGCCAACCCTGGAGTCTATGTGTCAATTTCTATACCACGAAATTGCGAGCACTATTTGGAGGACACAGAACAATAGAAGTGAAATGTTGAGTTAGCCAGCCCGCAAGTCCACTTGTCAAGTTGTATATCGCAGAATTCTGGGTGATATTTGTAGGGCATAGAACAGTGGAGGCTCAATTTTGAGCCCACTCGCCTGAGAACCTGCAATCCAAAAAGTGGCTAGGTATGGAATGCTCAATCCATACATGGTCTATAAAATATCATGTCCATACTATATAGTCCCATAATACACGGGAAGAAAAAAATGGAAAAAGGACGAAGGAGTCTGCAATGGAATTGTAGATCACGAAAATTTTGAGTGGAAGATGTATATCACGGAACAACAAGAAGCACAGTTCAAAAGAGCCAACCTGACAACCACGAGCATGAAATTCACTAAGTATGAAAAGGAACAACGGGCGGTCCAATTCTCCAGGCCAACGTTGGAACCTGTGATCATAGAAAGGCGACTGAGTATATAACTAGAAAGCGATAATACACGGGAACAAGACAAGGGAAAAAGGACTAAGTATCGCGTAGAAGAACATCTAGTGTTTGCTTAGTAATGCAAATGCTTTCGAACCCCTGATGAGTTCTCACTAGTTAAGGCATAACTTGTAGATCACAAAAGCATCTTTCGTACCACTGTGTCCAGTTGTCACTAGTAAGATCATAGTTGATGTATATCAGGAAGGATGCAAAGTTGCTGGGGATGGAAGGCTGTGATAGATACTTTGAACGAAGTTAATGTATATGAGGAACCCGTGGTGGAATTGTAGATCGAAAATGTTTTGAGTGCAAGATGTATATAATGAAACGATAAACAACCGAGTTCGTGAGCGCCGACGTCGCAACGATGGCCATAAAATTGGATAAGTATGGAAAGGAACAATGGTTGGCCGGATTTGTCATGTGAGGATATAGATGGAGATTAATACATGTCAGCCTACCAACTTTGGAACCAGATACCATAGAAAGGTGACTAAGTATATATCCCGAAAGCGATAACGGGGTGGGGGGGAAGAAGAAAAGGCCAGTTCGTATGCGTCAACCCATCAACCATGAACATAAAATTAACTAGATATGGAAAGGAACAACGGTTGGTCAAATTCGTCATGTGAAGATACAGATGGAGATGAATATATGTTAGCCCGCGAACCCTGCAACTGCCCATCATAGAAGTATGACTAAGTATAAAACCAAAAATCCATAATGGATAGGAAAAGGAAAAGGGGAAAAGGGATAAGTATCTGACAGTCGAAAAACCTTTTTTTATTTTATTTATTTTATTCTGTTTATTAATGGCAATGTTTTCGAATCCCTACTGGGTTCTCACTAGTAAAAGAATAAACTACATATCACCGAAGTTCTTTGGTTGCAAGATGTATATGATAGAACAAGAGACATAGGTGTTGGGTACCGCGAACCCGGGGCCTGCTGGCCAGATAACTGGCTAAGTATTGGCCAAGAGAAAGGTTTGATATCTATTTCAATAGTATTCATACTAATATGTATTAATGGAGAAAGTTTTCATATTTATCTGAATAGTATTCATACTAATATATGTTAATGGATTGTTTCTATTTCAAATGCAAATGATCTCCCAATTTGTAGGATGCTCTTGGGTTTTCAAATTTCATTGAAACCACAAAAATTTTGACTACAATATGTATATAACGTAACAAGAAACATGAATTTGCATTATGGTTTCAACGAGATAAACTACTTATCATCTATTCATTTTGTACTCCTTGCAATAACATGAGAAAACACCGACTCTCCATAAACATTAATATCTAAATTAAATTAAATGTAATCAAAATTTGGTGTGATTTAAGTAATTAAGACAACTTCAACCGTTCCTTTATTAATGCCAAGCTTTTTGAACACCTGGTGAGTTATCAGTAGTTAAAGCATAAATTGCAGATCACTGAATCTCTTTGGCTGCAAGATGTATATGACAGAACATGGAACATAGTTGTTTAATACTGCAAACCCAAACATAATTGTCTAAGCTTTTTCGAAGAAGAAGTTTTTGTATTTATTCCAATAGTACTGATATTAATATATATGCACATATATTATAAAATAGAAGAAGCTGCAATATATGCAAGATACCGAACAGGAACATTGCATCAACACTTGAGTTGCCTTCTTATAATTCATTAATTCATTCTATTTACGAGACCTGAAGAATGGAAGCAGGACGGGTCCTCCAAAATAAAATTAAAACAAATACCAGACATTGAAAAATACTGTTAAAAAATAAACCAAAATTATTCTATATTCAAATAAGATGGGTTTATTTTCACTTGCAATTGTAATTTCCCCTGCCACCAACCAATAAAAAATATGTACATTGATGAATCTTGTTCACATTTTTCTTGACGTGTAAACCCTTTATTTGAAAAAAATGAGTTGCATATCAATTTCAGGTCTGGTACTTGTTTGTTGCTACCAACTACATCTATCCCAGTTTTTTGAATAGCTTGTCTCTTCCAGATATGGCCTTCTTGCAATGGCTGGTTATTCAACATTCCATTCTTTGTCAAGTATTAATTTCCCTCTACCATCGAAAACCTGGGGTTTAAGGTGATTTCCTTGCATTGTTCCTGACCCTTGACATCCGAGACCACTTAGAAATGCGATCCAGGCCGATTTCAAAGTGGACAGAGTCGTTTTATGTCACAATAGCTATGGGACGGGAAAAATATTCAAGTATGTTGTGACTGATATTCTCCATGTATTTGATCATCTGTTTGGTTGAAAAGGCTGCCTAAAGATTTGTATGTTGAACTTCTTTGCTTTATTATAGTAAATTGGAAAAAATGTCCAACCTAGCTGGAAAATGTTAATCTGTTGAGGTACATCACTTCTTTGGGTAGCATAGGTCTAGCAAGTGTATCAAATGCTGTAGAATGCATCAGCACAGGTCTGGCAAGTGTATCAAATGTTGCAGATCACATCATAATATATATTTCCTCATAGCGGTGGCAGATATGGCGGCCCACATAAAGGTCTGGAATGTTTGGAGTTGATGCCAAATATGTGGATTCTGTAACTACATCCAGAGGAAACTGAACAAAATTTGACAAAGAACATGGATTTCTGTCAAGTTGGTTACCACACCCACAAGTAGCTCAACAAATTTGAAATAGAAACTTTTGTAGTGATAATATGTCATTTTATCCACCCATACAGTTTCTATTACCCGCCTCTGGTTACATTCACAAATGGAGTAATATTTCACGTCATTTACGAACATCACAGGCCATTTTTAAAGCCACAGTAAGTGTGTCTCCCTCGAGGAAGACAAATTCTTGTGGGATCTATAGAATTCAATACACTTGAAAAATATGTGTTGTTGGAATAAACTATATACTTCAATGAAGAACTATTTTGCAGGTGACCTGAAAATCCATTACAACTCCCAGCAAGAAAACAAAGAAGTTCAACAAACAAATCTCCAAGTAGCCTTTTGAACCAACCAAAGCATTGAACATAGGGAGAACACCAACCAGAAGATACTTTTTCTTCTTTTTTCCTCCTCTCTGAGTTTTTGTTGGATAATAGAGTTTTTTTTTACTCAAAGCTCACATCACATAAAACCAGTCTCTCTTCTTTCATCTAGGCCTCAATCACATCTCTAAGTTGTCTTACATGTCCATGACTGGGAACTTTAGAATGAGGGCACCCTAAAGCACAACTCTTTGATGATAGAGATAAATGACAATAAGTATTTAAAAGCAATGCTGGATGATATTCCGTAGATTTTGTGTTAATTCATTCTAATGACAGATGTTCTCGATATTTTCGCTTATTAATGACAATATTTTCGAATATGTACGCTAAATAGTGACTAATCGCATGTATTAACATTCCCATATCTAAGCAGATTCTCAAATATGGCATCTAAGATATGCACAATATTAAAGAGGGACATGACGTCAAGGTCTCTGTTGGTGACACGTTCGTGGACTATGCTGAAGCCTTTAAGAAAACTAAAAGAGCGATTTTTTTTTTTTTCAAATTCAAAATGCAGGAAAAAGAAATTACCAGATCCCATAATATTTGTCTGTCTATTCATTTTAATGGGATATGTCCTCGAGATTTCCGCTTATTAAATCCAATCTTTTCGAACCTGTCTAGTCGATTGTGACTTTTGAAAGCATAATTAATGTCTATTGGGAACGACAGAAGGTAGTGGGGATGGTTTTAAATTTTATGAACCTGGAAAGGCGTCAACCTGCCAAACTTTGAAAACCTAACTAAGTATGGAAATCTAGGTAGAATAGACAAACTCATTGTAGGCAGAGGCACGCTTGCGAGTTAGAGGAGTGCCGGGTTGAATTCTAGAGAACGAAAGTTCTGGGTGCAATATGTATACACCGAACATGACCTTTCATAGTTTGATAGAACCTAACCATGAAGCTGCATCCATAAAACTATCTAAGTATGAAACCAAATGACGGTCAGTCAGAATGACGACAGAAAGGCAAGAAACTATACAGCCAGAAACACAGTTTAGAAGAGGAAAATAAAAGGGAGAGAACAACTATATTGCTCACACATCAAAACCTACTCTCATAACTATGAAACCATAGCAACACATAATCCATGGAAAAAGCATCGCCAACTATGTAATATAGTTTGAGGCCGACAACTATGAAATATAGTTTGAGGCCGAAAAAATCTGTTTCAACGCGTAAGAGATGCAATTTACATCGACTGCAATTTGTTTGTATGTTGTTTTATGTTAATAGTATTCTATGCAAACTCCATGTTACACATCCAAATCACTCAGCTGGATAAGTGTCGCACATACCTCTCACTTGTCGCAAGTGTCGCAACTCCTGTACAACTTGTCGCAAACATCGCAAGTTGATCATAAGGGTGTCGTAAATGCTGTTGAGTCATGTCACCTCACTGACGACATCACAGAGGCACTTAAAACATCTCGTTTTCTCAGTTTGAAGGAAGAAAACCGGTCTACTGAGGTCAAAAATCTCTTGACATCTTAGAAGGATTCATAATCAGGGTTTTGGAAGGGGAACACTCCTCTAACACTACCTGAGGAGCGCTGGCGCCTTTCCACCATGGCTGAGGAGCGTTATAGCGCTCTTCCACCCCTTTGCAGGAGCGTTACCCAAATTAGGAGCGCTGGTGCTTCTCTGGACCTTTCTGGGAGCGTTATAGCACTCTGTGACCTTCTTGAAGGAGCGCTCCCTATTCTGGGTGAATTGTTAAGCCCGGTGAGAAGAATAAGGGAAGAATCATTCGAGTTTAGGAGTCAGTTAAGCTCGAATTCTTGGTTTTGTCAAAAGATCTCTCAACCAAGGAAGAGGTTCCTAATTGGTTCTAAACATAACTTGAGTGGTTAGCCTCTTCCCAACCTATATAAGCAAGCTCTAATGGTGAAGAGAGGAGGAAGAATTATATGTGTGAAACTTATTTTCTTGGAGGAAATCTGCAGTCAGCTAGAGAAGAGCCATCAGTGCAACTGCTGCCATCCAGATTGTGGATCTTTCAGACAAGGGTTAGACGAAGAGGACCTGATGAAGCTGTCGCATTCGCATCT
>SNQJ01S0201411.1:0-16868 GCA_010110895.2 Picea sitchensis | reverse complement strand
CGAAGCTACATCCTGTTTTTCATGTTTCATGCTTGAAGAAGGTGATTGGAACCAGGTGCCAAATTCAAACCAACCTTCCAGAGTTAGTTGAAGAAGGATCCATTTGGCTACAGCCAGAAGCAGTTTTGGACCATCGTGAGCGTCGCCTGTGTCAGAGAACCATCAAGGAAGTGCTAGTACAGTGGAAAGATATGACTCCAGTAGATGCCACTTGGGAACCAACTACCATTCTGCAACAATTTCCACATCTCAAGCCTTGAGGACAAGGTTGTTTTTAAGGGGGCGGACATGTTAAGGTCCTAACCTGCACATAGGTAGATCAATGTATTCGGATGTAATAAAGGTAAATATTAATAAGGCCTTTCAATAAAATAGAATAAGGCGGATGTAAGAAGACCTAATAGAAGCTTCCACATCTAGAAGGGTCTTCCTCTAGATGCTTCTCTTAATAGACATATTTAGTACAAATAAGGGTCGAGGGTATGAAAACCCTAGCTTGGAGATTATTGTAATAGAGCGCTGCTCGACCTGAGGTTACCCCCTCGAAGAGGCCTGTGAACATTGCTTTATGAATCAAAGTGTTATTTCAGTTGTTGTTCTCATATTATTTCTGTGTTATTGTGGAGATTATGTTGGTTATATTACTGTTATTCTGCCATTTCTAGCATTTTTTTTTCTGTTCTGCATATTTATTATATATGGTATCTTGCTATTGAGTATATTACTATATTTCTTCAAATTTGAAGGGTTATTCTTAATTTCAAGTTGAAGGATATATTTTCATTCAACCTTTCCATGGTGAAAAGTTAAAAAAGTAATTGGCAAGAGTAAACTAAAGTTAAAAAAATAATTGGCAAGAGTAAACTAGAAACACCCTTAAAAAATTATTCTAAATAAAATATTGTCCTTTTAATTATTTAAAATGTTAAAATTTAATAAAAAACCACATAGGTACATTGGAATTTCAATAGAAAGTAATAATAACCATACTTTGTAATTTCAAATATAAACTTTTGATGGATTATATATACATTAATGATCTAATATAAATTCATAACCATTGAGCTACATTTTCTTTGGAGGATTTTCAAAGTGTTAAAAATAAGAATATAAAATTTTTGACACTCATAAAATCAAACTTTTTTATGAGCACCAATATAAGAGACACTGCATATGATATTCATATTTTGAACATACCCCAATCCTGCTGAACCATCGGAGTCACGTTCATTCTAGATCTCATTAAAAAATAAAAAATTGTAGTAGATATTGAGGACTTTGTTGATGGGTGATAATTCTATCAAAATACTATAAAATCAATAAAGAGACTTTTCTTACATTATAGGCCTCTATGAAAATGACAATCTAGCATGAAAACATCCATTGCTTATTGTTTAAGTTAAGATGTTTATGAATTGGAGCTTCCCAAGATCCATAAAAACACTAAATTAAATGAAACTACTCATTCTACGCACCAAGTATGTTATTTAATTGAGGATATTGATTATTGACTTTATATCGCAAACCATGAAAAAATGCATGAAAGAGTGGGATGTTAGAGCATAATCACTAATACATAAGTTTGATGATAATAACAATTATGTTACCTTCTCCCTAGATTTCTTAAGAATCCTACCTACCATAAAAAATGTCATTCCAAACTTTAATGCTACAAAGGATACATTTCCATGATCTTGGGCTTGGGATGAGGAAGGATGAAAGAGAGCCACATGGAATTCTTAAAATATTTCAAAAGTATCGTCACACTGATGTCAATGTTGCTAGAAAAAAGAACAAGAAAGTGAAAAAGTGGGGAAAATAAGAATATGATCATTTTGGAGAACAGAGTGAGAATGAATTTGATAATGCTATAAATTGAATGAGAAAAATCAAAATTCCCATTCTTGCAATCCCAATTTTAGGTTTTGTGATGTTCACAAGGTTCATTTTGCACAAGTTCATATTTAAACTGTTAGGATATTTAGACACTTAGGAGTTATTTAAAATAAAATTGGTCTAATGTGTCGTTAGGTAAAAATGTGTTTCTTTAGTATGAATTTGTAGTTAGGTAATCTGACAGTCACGATATGTTTCTGACACAGAGTGATCTGACAGATCATATTCTCCTCGATCTTAATGACTATGTTTCCCCATAGGTTTTTTACCACGTCAAAACATCGGATTATTGATCTTTGATATGGTTGTGTTAGTGGTTACTGAAGGTGTTCGTTCTTTGTTGGAATACCTATGTTTTAGAACATGTTATCAGAGCACATGTGAAGAGCCAATCTTGTTCTAGATCGAGATCGTGAAGTCGTGTTGCCTCATATCTGGTTTCATACATTTTTGTACATTTAAAGGCTAAGATAACTATTTCATTACATTCATAGAAATCATTTCAATGAGGAACGCCTTTTGTTTCACTCAAAAAGGTTTGTGTTTTCCCAAGACACGGTCATTTCAGTAAGATCCTGAGGTATAAAGCCCAAATACGACCTTTTAAATTTTTGCAAAGATAATATTTTGTTTTCTTTTATTTTTATTTTTGGGTTGCTACTCTCTTCTATCTTCTGATGCTCTTTGCACTATTCCCTGTGCAATCTCATCATATTAGAAACAGATCAGACATGATTTTCATGTCTATGTACACTCTTTTTTCATGTGTTCAGTATGAACTCGGTAAATCATAAATAGAGGGAAAAATAACATTTTTGGGGTAAGATAACTGAGATCTATCCCTTGTTGTTATGCCACAAATTTCCACACCAAATTGCATTTGTGAGATGGCCTAGTCCATTCCCTAGATTGCAAACCTAAATCCCACTCTCCTTCATCAAATCCATCCATTTAAAACAACACTTTTGTTGTCATACACTATTCACCCATGTGAAAATCGTGTATATACATTATTTTCCAGTGTAAAAACTGTGTATACCCTCAATTTTGTGATAAAATAAAATATTTCACATTTTTAGGTAGGGTATTCGATTTGACCCATTCCCAAACTTCCATTGGCTTGTACAAAAAAAAAATATAACCATCTCAACCTCTTTAGGATAGTATATAAGAACCTATGGGGGTATGGATGGGGGGAGACAAACTTGGTGCAATATTATGATGTTGATATGCACACTTCCCTATTCCCTGAACCTCTAAGTAGCATCCCCTTATCTGGAAACTTGTTTTCCAACATTCCTTCCTCTCTGATATATGATCCTAGGGTGTGTTCCTATCCCTTATTGTTCATTCAAGGAAGAACCACTTTATTGAGTTGATGCTTGAAGGGTCTAGTGGAGGAATCTGAGAGGTTGGTTTTGAGGTAGTATCGACAGTTAGAGTCAGGTTGTAACTAACTACTTATATTGTTTCAATAAAAGAGTTTTATTTCCCTCCATATATGTGTAATTTTGTTCAATCTATTTATATATGTTAACTTTATTTACATATTTGAATTTGCACATTACATCTATTTAACTTGATTTCAAAACTACCTTGTTGCAATATAGACTTGATCTCCTTTTGCAGGTTGGTGAGGGCAAAGATCAGGAGCAATTCAAAGGTCAAAAGAGAGGAACTACATCAAACGTTTGGATACAATATGTGAGGTATTCCATTATCTCTTCCAACTAGTTATTTTATTATAATTTTGTGCGTGGGAGGGTAGGTTATGTATTTTAAGTACGGATAGGCTCTCTTGTGACAAAGACCCAAGGTCACAAGGTAAAAATCCCGTAACAAAATTGGCGACCACACTGGGTAGGATTTCTCCTAGTTTGGGTCGGTCTTAGGAATCTTGTGTTGCCTCGATTTTTGTATTTTTCTGGTTTTTGGGATTTCTCTCAAAGCAATTTCCATCTTAGAAACTTTCCCCAAGTTTTTGGAATCTTTCCTTTGGAGTTTCAATCTCTTTCTTTGAGTTTTGATGAACCATATGTGCTTTTCCTTTGCTTGAATTGAGTATATATGTGATTCACCTTGGTTCCAATAACATATATACATGATTGAATGTGTATGTAGTCACAGATTTTCTTAAGAAATTGGTTTTTGGGCCATCCTCTAAGTTTTGGTAAGATCTAATTTGGGTGTTCAGAAATTTCTAAACCTTCTCTAACTGCTTTTGTCTTTGAAAGTTGTGTTAAGTCTCTAAAAACTTGAAAATCATGCTAAAACGTTATTGATTTTTATTTTGCTAGTATTTTTCTTATAAGGTTCTTTAGGTGGGTTGAAAGGTCACTCTTGTGTGGTTGAGATTAGTTTCCAGTTGATTTTTGTGTTCCTGTAGTTATATTTTTTTTTTTGTTTCTTCCTCTTTGCCTTTTTTCCTTTGTTCATAAAAATAAAAGATAAAAATTGCATCATAGTTACATTTCATTTATTTTTAGTTAAAAAAAAGACATAATAACTAGTTGCATTTTATTTCTTTTTAGTAACAAAAAAGACACAATAACTTGGTTTCTGGTCATTTTTCTCTGGTTCCCTTGCCTTTGAACTTTTCAAGAAGGGAACTTTCTTACTAGAACTTAGGTCTTTATGCATTTTTGTTGCTTTGATAGTTGATGGTTTCAATTCCAGTAGCCTTTTATAAAAGAAAAGAAATCATGTCTACAAAGCTCTTTCACACTCTGTTTTGCATTTCCATTCAAAGAACATTTTAGGCTTGCATTGCAAAGTGATTTAATATATTGAATATGATAAAAATACATTGTTTTTATTTTTGAAAAGAGTATAAAAGAAAAAATATGTTTTCATTAATTTGAAGCATTGTTACACTCATTTTCCAGTGAAGAATCTGCATCTCACATTTATGTTCTTAAGCGTTTTTTTGCTAAGACTGTCAAAACACCATCTAGTTTCATCTGTAAACCTTTTGAGTAAATAAAAAACCATAAAATGAACACTAACTAAAATTAATTAAACATTTTCGTTTTATAGGGTACACAAACTAGTTTAGGCTAGGGTCTTGGTTTAGGTTCGAGAGTTAATTTCTCCAAGGACAGAAAACAAACATAGGAGTATGAGATAGGGAGTGAAAAACCCATTTTTTTATAAGTATAGCTAGGAAGCTCCTCTAACATAGGAGTCAAAAACAAGGTGGCATGAAGGAGATTCGATGAGATAACCCCTTCAAATCTTAAGTAAACATAGTGGAGAGATTGTGTATTGGGGGTTTCGTCGGTGCCCTTACCTTCATGAGAGGTGACTCTTTTGATGCTTCAGGATTAGTTATGCTTTCCATATGTTCAATCCCAACTGTTGAGTGTACACCCCAGACATTGACTAGGAGTTGGTGACGTTAGTTGTTTTTCCTAGGGATCTCAGAGGTGAATGCAGGGGGTTTCTTGTGGTACCTGGAGAATATTTCATATCACACTTTTTAGTATTGTTGGACGGTGCCCCACAAAGCGTGGGTACTTGCATCAGATAAGGATGGTTAGTGGAGATCAGGATAACTACTTCTCATTCCTCCATTCACCGGTCCATGAGAATTAATCAACCCATTCCTTCGGTATGGAAGGTCTTTCACCTACCTTGTTACTATTGTGATCTCAAGACCTAATCCACCTGAATTAGGATATTATCAAGGCCATTTGTGATTGTTGTTTCTATTAAGGATTTTCTAGTGGTGTGCAATTAGCAATCGTTGAATTACTTAAGGAAGGTGCGTAGGTGGTCACCTAGAGATGACAATTCAAAGTGGTTGATCAACCACCTCACCTATCGAGGAGAATTAAAGGTATTTCCCCTGAAGAAGTTGAAGTGAATCCTCCTCCACCTCCTTTGAGGCGTCAACTTGATCAATTAAAAACTTTTGTACCAACTGGTTCGTTCAAGACCTTAATTATCGAACCCACATAAATAAATGTTTCTAAGCCAGAGGTTGTAACGATAATCAATCTTGGAGTTGAAGAATTCACTCCACTTTTCAACCCTCTGTTAACTAGGCCTTATGCTCCAGTTGTCATGCAAGTTCCGCCTCCACAGTTCAATATTTAAGAACTTTTTGGAAGCAGTGATAATTGGTTTTGGGAAGTTGAAAAATAACTTTATGAAACTTGTGATAATAACTTTTGGTGTGATGTGAGAAGACGTTTTTGGATGGCGCGACAAGAAAGTTTTGGAAGGTGTGACAAGAAGTTTGTGAAACTTGTGAAAATAAGTTTTGGTGTGACATGACCAGAATTTTGTTGAATTTTGTCACATGCATCTTTGAAAGTCTTGTAACACGCAACATGCATCTTTGAAAGCCTTGTGACCTTTGACATGTGATGAGACAAATCTTTGACATATGAATTCTCTTTTTCACCTTTAACTTAGCATTAATTTTTCCTTCCTTATCATAAATAATTCCATTACCTTATCCTCATTTCATATCAACTCAAAGGTAATTATGGTTGAAATTTAATCTGTTTTTGTTTCCTTGCATTGCTAATTTAGGACTAGTTAAGATTACTTGTGTTGCTAGATTGTATATGGATGCATTCGTAAGTTTGATTTTAACAAAAGTTACTGACCTCGCCTATAAAGTGCACCAACATGTTCCAAATAATGAAAAATGATAGTCACCAACTTAATGAGAACTGTGACGTCAAAATGAGAACTTTGGCCCAAAAAACCCATATTTTTTGGTCAAAAATACCAAAATCAACCCCTATATCAAAAAGTGGTGTTATCAGTAGCACCTATTTTTGGGGAATGGTTAAAATGATATCATGTTTCCTTGACACCCAATACCATTACAGACAAAAAACTTTAAAATTGACCCCCGAATCGAAAAAAATTGTTACTAGTAGCACTAGTTTTATTTTCAGAGTTAAAATTAGGAGTTCGTTGAAGCCGTGGCCTTGACAATTGGTACCATGGCCGATAAAAAACTAAAATTGTCTCATAAATCGTTTCTTGGGAAAATATTGATTAATTACATTTTAATTTTTTAATTTACATTAAAAATAAACAAATTAAAAAAAAAAAATCTATGTAAGCTAGTTTAAAAATAAAAAGGTGAAAAAAGCGCCCCCCCTTTTTAAAGGAAAACTATAACCTAATTTTTTTTTTTAAAGAAAATTAAAAAAAACTAACAACGTAAGAAAATAATTGGATTTTTATTTTTTTAAATATGGTAAGAATACAAATTTCAAAGAAAAAGGTGAAAAAATGACCCATAAAATTTTTAAAAAATCGTAAAAAATTGCAAGAAATGCACAAAACAAAACAGAACAAAAAAACCTAAAATGAAAAATTAAAGAAACAAAATTAAAAAACATTATTACCCTATGTTTTTTTGTGGATGCGGTAATAGGAACAATATTACCCTGTTGGAAACTATGAGGACAAAAACATGAGATGGACCACACTACGACAAGAGAGGGGCCAAGCAGTGTCAGAGTTCACCAATACCTTCCATACCTTGTGTGCCAAGCTGGGTTTCAAAGACTCTGAGTGACATTTGGTTCTAAAATACCACAGGTCTCTACACAGATACATCCAAACTGAAATGGATTTTCTGGATATCTCATCACTCGGTGCTGCATATTGATATGTTGTTAAAATCGAGCAGAAATTTAGGCACTAGAACAAATGAGAGTTCGGATCTGCAAATCCACAACAACCAAAGTATGAGAAAGACGACCCTAACAAACAACTTCTTGAAATCCAGTCTATGCCATAGGAAAAGAATGGTAATGGGAAGACGAAGAAGGACATGGAAAATGGTGCGATTTCCAAAAAATCCCCTAGCACAACACCGATTAATGTCGCTCAAAACAATTATTTGTGGTTGAGATCAAAGACAAAGAGACAAACCCTGATTTTGAAAATAATGGTAAAAGAGAGATCATCGACCCAGACCCCACTGCTATTGTCGCAACTACAACAATTCAACCAAAAGAACCAACAAATCCTGAAGAGTGGGAGCGCCTTTTTCATTCACATATGTGGGTGAAGGGGACCCCGCTACATTTTATTGTTGATAGTGGAAGTCAGAATAATCTAATCTTAGTAGAGGTCGTCAAACAATTGGGATTGTCGACAACACCACACCCGCAGCCATACAACATCGAGTGGCTTCTCTAGGGACGAGATCTTTGTGTCAGCCAACAATGTTGATTATCATATGACATCCATCACTTCAAGGATGAGGTATTATGTGATATTTCCCCAATGGATGTCTATGATGTTCTCTTGGGCTAACCATATATGTGGAAATGCCATGTTGTTTATGAGTCTCGACCCCGCAGTGTCATTGTTTCTTTGGGGGGTCATCTCTACGAAATACCAAAGGTAGTTCCAACAACTGTCCCACCTAAACAGTGTCGCAATGTAGTATCTCATACTACAAAATTTATCTTATTCACGATCTATTCAAAATGGGAACAGAAGGATACTGCAACCACTACAACCTCGTCCCAAGCACCTTCTGTCCAACAGAAGAAGGTCGACAGGATTGCAACAAAACGCAAAGATTCATTCTGCACACAGTCATCTCAAGTAGCCCAACTGGTTAAACAGAGTCAACCCCGCCAGCAATAGGTTCGTGAAAAACTTCCACAAACTGAGCAACATGACGTCTCCAACAAGGCAAGCAACTCACCAAGATTTAGATTCAGCAACCGCTTTCCCCTCTCCCCAAAAAATTCAATACAATGGAGACCATTGCTTCCTAAAGAGGGAGGATTTATCCAAGTGGATATCAGTGGCCACCCACCTATTCCACAGGCTCGAAAAACAGTTTTCCATCTGGGTAGTTTTTCGGGTTCCAAACTTTGAGGGTCGTTTTGAGGCCCTAAACGACATTTTTTGGGGATTTGGCACCCAGGTTATTGCGAAAGCCACTGACATGGGCTAGACAAAAAAAATTCTTCTCGGTTAGACCTTTCCAACAGTGTATCGAGCACCTCAAACAGAGATCGTATGCAAAATTTACGCCCTCAAGAAGTTGATGTATCAACTACCCCCATCGGGGCCCCCAAACCTTTTGGATTTTCATCTTTCGGGGTTAGGGTTTTGGATTTTACTTATGTTAAAAAGGCCTTTGGAGCCTCATTGTAATGATCATCTTCTTGTGAATGCGAATAATCATCACATCTCTTCTCAGAGACAAGTTGCCACCATTATAGCGAGTCTTTCAGTCTGTATTTTTACAGTCTCTGTACATTTCTTTCATTAATAGAAATAATGTATTACTGTATATCTATGCCTCTTATTATATTTATGATATATCTATGTTATATTATTGTCGCTCTTTCAATATCTCAGTATATTTATGTGTTATATCTCCGCTCTCATTTCATGCCAAAAATAATCTGGATCATCAATGTTTCAAAGGTGGCAATTGATGCTATAAAAATATGGTTGATATCTACTTCCACTATGGTACATTAGTGTAGTGCAATGAGTGGATTTTTTAGGTGCAGTTAAAATAAGGGTAGTCCTAGGCAGGGCAAGTGTATATAAGAAGCTAAATTTACAACTATGTTCTACATATTTTGATTATTATCGGTCTCATTGTTGACTAATATCTTATTATTTTTTAGTTTTTTTATGGAGTAGTTACAATTTTCTATTTACTCTTATTTATTAGTTTTTATTATTCAAAATTTTAATAATTATAATCATTCATTTTTAACTTCAGATTATAGTGTATAAGATTTGTTTTTATTATCCAATAGCTACTACTATAACCTCTATGCATACCAACGTGACCCCTCACGTGCACAAAAGGTAAATCAACGGTTTCGAACCAATGACTTCACATAACAGAGTGCCTTAACAATACACTCAATCACTGACTATCCTACACCCAAGAGCTCAAAAATTGAATATCTTACTTAAAATTTAAATTTGTAATTAAAAAAAAAAAAATCGCTCTTATACATTATACTTATTCATATACAAAAATTGATTTTATACAATTTATAATTAAAAAAACAAATATTCTTAAAGATGAAGTATTATTGTGATTCAATATTCTTATTTCCACCATACCTCAATCCATTCCGACCCATCATATTTAATTCTTATTTCCACCATAATTCAATCCATTCTTACCCATCATGTTTATATATTTGCATTATGTGGACTATTAGAGGTACGTTTATCCAAAATTGACCAGGAATGAGTTGGTACTTTGTTCTAAAACCAACAAATTTTGATGAATAGGAAGCTTGTTGGTTTTAATTAAATTTATATACTTTTTTTTTTTTGTAAATAAAAAAGATTGTATTACCTTAAGATGTCAAAAAAGTGACATATGTCTGCAAATACATCAAAACTCGCTACCTTTTCTTCCACATGCATGGAAATCAAAATAGGTGGTTTGCATTGTTCAAGGGCCAGCTAGTGAACCATAGTCTATTTCAACCAAATGCATTCTAGCTAAAACTAGAAATCTAACAGTACGAAAACTAGATGTGAGGTGAACACGGGCTTCTGTCATGGAGAACTATGAAGACGACCGACTCATAGGATATTGGGTTGTGACTTTTTGCAGGCTCGCTTGACAGGGAATCAAACAAAATGTCCAGGCGTTTGTTGAGGACCTACTAGTTATGAAGCTACTCAGCCAAATCTTTCCTCATCTCGAAGATCAACACTATATGGTCCTCCATGAGCTTGTAGGAGCTAGGTAAATCGCGACAGCCCAAAGTTAGATGAGCTTTCTCGCATGTGTGCAACTTCTGATGGGTCTCCTCCTTGCTCCAACAATCGCCCCAATCTATCCTTGGTGCTTCATTGTTTAGTGCATTGACAATGGGGGCTACGTCTTCCTTGAAATCATCCTGCTCTAGTGGAGGGATTTCCTCCTCCACCATACAACCTCCCATGACTATCTCAGGAGAATTTAAGGGGAAACTAGTGTCAATTGGTGTTGTCTTCTCCTTGGTGTTCTCCTCCCAGCTAGGAGGATTTTCCTCCTCCACTATGCATCCTCCCAAGTTTACCTTCGGGTCAGTTGAATGGGGCTCAAGCTAGGTGTCATTGAGCCAACTTTGGTCAGAGTAAGGATAGAAAACAACGTTGCTTCTTGGATTGGGGAAAAGAGAAAGCGGGCCTACGCACTGGAGTCGACTTGCCAGGCTGTAGTAGGTCGGCCCGCGTTTGGACTTACCTCTCTCACGAGGCATGGAAAAGTTGAACTTGAGGGGAAGAAAATTAATGGAGGAGATGAAGGGAATGTCGGTCGTGGAAAGAATAAATTTGACAGATGCTCGACTTACTCAGACAGAGAATGCAAGTGGAGAATGCAATGTCGAGGACAAACTCTGGAAATAAGAACCACGACAAAATATTACTTGCAGGATGATGAGAGAAATGACGGTTTGGGGAGCCATGAATGTCGAGGTGATGTTGCCTTGCTGCATTATACCAGTTCCGGATGGCCAAGCTTGGTGCGCCATTAAACCTCCCTGATTGTCCCAACACACTAACATCTTTCATTGTGTTGATGGAGGAGGAGGTTCGCAGGGAGAGGCTTTAACTGCACTCGTCGCCATGTAGCATGTTCTCGCGAGGGGTCATCCCATCCGGGGGAGTTTATATACATTTCTTATTAGAATTTGATAGATTAATTAATTTTTTTTTTACAAATTTTAATTTTATGGTTAGGAATTAAAGATGCTAGTATAATGTTTTAGTCTCCTAAAATAAAATAATGGATGAGATTTTTCCTAAATTAATTGTCTAATATTTATGAATGCATACCTGATTATGTGTTTGTTTTTCACATTTACCTAATACTATTGATAAATTTTTGAGCTAAACACAGGTTTGGATGATTAGCAAAGAATAATATGTATATAGCATCCTATTAAAAACTAATATATATAGACATTATCTAATTATTCTACAAAATGAGTTTGTTCAAAATCCATTTCTAAATACAGAAATGGATAATCAAACTAATAATCCATAGTGGTAATCCATAATGGAGTCTGTCGCTCCCGTTTTGGTGCCTAGGGTGTGGAGGGATGGCGTTTAGGATTCGTTCTGCTTTGTAATGCTCTTTGAAAGAAATAACCTGACTTCTCATGCATCTCTCAGCATGGCTTACAAAAAGTTCCGGCAACCCCTTCGTTTGGAGGAATATTTAATGTGTACAGACGGCCTGGATTTGCGGATTCTGGACACCCACAGGTCGGCCCACAGTTTGCAAAACGAAACTGGGGATAGGTGCAAAGCTACCATGCTTTAATTGATCATTTAAGCGTGCAAAGCTACCATGCTTTAATTGATCATTTAAGCACCGAACGTTTTGGGTGGAAGTTCTGTTCATTATTTAGATCTGTACATTTTTCTTTCTGACATGTTTTTAACTCTGTACATTATTTAAATATATACATTTTTTTTTTTTATGGAGGAGTAGGTTAACTTTTTTTCCAGAGTTATTTGTTTCCCATGTTTTTTTTTGGCGGTTTCATTTTAATTTTTTTTTGTCAATTTGGAATTAGTTAATTTAAAATGAGGCAAAACACTGAAATAAGATTAATCAAATTTTAATCCATACAAAACTCAAACTACCCTTGAAAATTTAGTTCAAACCCATTTTTTTTCTATGCATGTTAACTTCTACTTAGCCTACTCATTTTTTATCGATATATCTGCACATGCAAATTTTAATCTAATCTAATGTACACTAATCTAACCATGGAAAGATCGAGGGTTAAGACTGACAGCATGAAGGAGGATATGGCAGAGGGCGCACAGAAAAATTGACAGTCAGAGATATGTTCTTAACTTCTCAACAACCACCACTTCCATAACCAGGTTATCGTCACATTTCAACTACTATCGTGGTCCGGATTTTCCCTGGCATACTCAATGTTAATGTTTAAATATTTCAATAGTACAATGTTTAAAATTTTATAAATATTAAATGTTTACTACACACTTTTGTGATACTCGTGAAGAATTATGCCGTAATTCTCAATAAAAATTTAGTATGTTTTTTTCTAAAATCTAAAATTCTGTATAGTTTTCAGGATTTCCAGGACTTTATAAAAATAAAACATCTTTGATTTGCCTGAACATTTTATGCTCGGTAAATATCAGGGGAAAGAGTCCCACGGTATTTACAATTCCTAGGGTTTTTTTTTAATTGTGCGTGGGTGTTTCGTTTTTTAACGGTGCGTCCGGTGCGTTTTTTCTGTGCGTAGAGTGGGGTTCCAGTTATTGCGTCCGTTTTTATTTATCTAATTGCAATTTGGGGGTGAGGTGAGGTTTCAGTTATTGAGTTCGGTTTTAATTTATCGAATTGTAATTTTTATTATTTATATTTTAAAATTATAATCTGTAGTTTGAATGATTGTTAGGAATGATTGTTATTTTTACCCTTCTATTTCAATTTTTATAATGAAATTAATAAAGTTCAAAAATGAATTAATTAGGTGAATGTTATTATTTTGATTAGTAAATTTTAGTTTAAATGTTGAATTTCATATTTCTCCATCAATTTTAATTGAAATCAGAATAAAAATAGTTGGAACTGCAGATTTGAGTAATTGAAACTATATAATAGGAGTTCTTCCAAGTTTTTAAGGATTCTGAATCTATTTTTATATTAAAAAATGTAATTTAAATAATACAAAATAATAATTTCACTAAAATCTGTTTCCCTTATTTCTTCTAAAAATTTTCAAAATATTTGATATTTATAAAACTCCAAAAAAAAATATTTTTTCAAAATAATAAACATAATATAACTTAAAAAAACATAACACATAGTTTATTTGATATTTATAAAACTCCAAAAAAATATATATATTTTCAAAATACTAAAGAAAATATAACTTAAAAAAACATAACACATAGTTTTTATAATTTAAAATATAATAGAATTTAAACATAGGGAAAAAATGGTTAACCCACATTCAGCTTATTATTTCATTTCGATTCCAATGTTATAAAGTAAATAGTATAATAGAGAGAAACTGTTAATTAAATTTTTATAAATAAATAAATTTAAATTGGTTATTGTTATTAAGGATACTATTAAAAATGTGAAAATAAGATAGAATACCAAAAAATAAAACAAGTCATAAGCAATATAATGTTATAACATGGATAAATAAGATAGAATACCAAAAAATAAAACAAGTCATAAGCAATATAATGTTATAACATGGATAAATTGTTAATTTTTAATAATTTAAAAAAAAATTATGTTGATTAATATTATATCTAATATTATTAATATGTGAAAATATAATATGAATAAACTGTTAATTTTTAATAAAAATAAATTTAAGTTGGTTAATGTTATATTTAATATTATTAATATGTGAAAATACTATATAATATTATAAAATAAAACAAGTGAGAGGCAATTTTTTTTTGTTAATATCATATATTATTAAGAAATAACTTGAAAATTATCTAAAAATGGTTTATATAAGTAAATCAAAGTCATTTTCTATCTTTTCAATTTGCTTTTATCCATTTATTTTATTTAAATATAATTATACTAAATCATATTTTATCATTATTCATTATACTTTATCTTTTCAGTTTATTTTTCTCAATCACTTTTACTTAAATATAATTATATTAATTTATATTTCACTTTTAATCATTATATCCATTATCTTCCTTATTTTATAATTAATTTATTATTTAATTATATAATAATAATAACTATTTTATATTGTTTCAATTCAGAACCATATTTCACCATTAATCATTATATCCTTAATTTATGATTAATTTATTATTTAATTATATAATAATAAAAAACCACTTTATATATACTGTTTCAATTCACAGTAATGAACATAGACCTGTCGTACCAATATCCCCTTTGTCGCCAATATGTGACAAACAATATAATATGGTTGCAATGTGATGAATATAGTCACATCATCGCAATGTGATGCAAATATCCTATCATAATAGTGTGATGCAAATATCTTGTCATTGCAATTTGACGAACTTAACATAGCCTCATCGTCCCAATGTTATGCAAATATCCCATCGTCATAATGTGACAAACAATTCCAAATTTCGTTATCTCAATGTTGTTAGTAGTCTTGGTCAACCAGTCATAGCCAACCATGGTCACCTATGTACAACAACTATCAAACATGGTTAACCATTGTCAACCAAAGTCAGCCAAAGTCAACCATGATCATTGTCAACCAAGGTCAACCGTAGTGAAGGTCATCCATAGTGAACGTCAACCATAATGAAGGTCTACAAACATTAACCATGGTGAAGGTCTACAAAATTTATTCATGGTCATGGTAAACCATAATTAACCATGATCATAATAATCCAAGATCAACCACAATTAACTATGGTCATAGTCAACCAAGGTCAACCATAGTAAACATTTCATTCCCAAAATCAACCAAGTTCTCTCAAAATTAACCATGGACATGGTCAAACATGATCATTATAAATTAATGTATTAATATTTTAATAATTTATTTATTAATATATTAATACTTTAATAATGTATTATTTATGCATTACTTTATTAGAATATTAATACTTAATAATGTTTTAATGTATTAATTAATTAATAAATTATATTAATACTTTAATATATTGTTATACATTATATTAATATAATAATGTATTAATGCTTTATTAATGTCTTAATGTATTAATATTTTAGTAATGTATTTATTAAAAATGTATTCATGTATTAATTCATTAAATTAATACATTTCATTGTACTTTAATGTATCAATGTCATTCATAGTGATGACCATAAGAAACCATGGCCATAGTTAAACATAGTTAACCATAGTCATTTTCAATAAATGTATTAGTACTTTAATCATATATTATTTATGCATTACTTTATTAGTGTATTAATATTTTAACAATGTATGAATGTATTAATTAACTGATAAATTACATTATTAGTATTAGTACTTTAATATGTTTTTTTTTAAATAAAAGTTGATCATTGTATTAATAACATTTGTAAGTTATACAATGCCAAGTGTGAGCCACCTATTCTGTCAGAGAAGGGAAACTAGAACAGGTGGCTCTTAGATGCTCCGAGTTCAACACATCATCCTATAAGCTAGAACTGTTTGAATAAAACTGCTTTAACAAAAATTTTCCTCCTATCTGCATAAAAAAAAATGTGTGAACAGTATCAGGTGGCCTCTAAGACTAGCTATTAATAGGATTGTTATGAACAAAATTACATAAACAGTGTAGGGGAAAATTATGTGTCCTTCTAGTCTGTTGCGTTAGTAAACTAAGAAATTAATCTTGTAACTGGAATTAACGAAGAACAGTGACTTGGAGACTTCGATCCATTGTCGAGCCAGGTTTACAATGGATGTTGTAGACCAGCGTGAACCATTGGCCGCATGTTGGGCATCGAGTTCGCGCAGGAGCATCTTCTAGTGCGTTGAACAAAATGTCCATTATTTGGACAAGGATGCGTTGAGAGTGCATTTGATCGTCCTGATTCTGCCCGATTTCAAGGATGAGTTGGAGGTGCTTCTCCATGAGGCGATTTGCAAATTGTTGGGGTTTCTCCTCCTCCTTTTCCTCGCTGGCGACCTCTGTGATGTTCTCATTGGCAACCACTGTGTTTTCCTCCACTTGCCATCTCGGGGGGATTTCCTTCTCCACCATACAACTATCATCTTCGTAGTAGGGCTCTTGTGGTTGCATTTTGGGGGGGGCAAGAGACTAGTAGCTAGAGGAATGTTTGTGAATGAAGGTGGCGCTTCCTCCTTAACCGAGCTTAGGCCATGGAGCAAGTGAGGGGTGGACGGAGGAATATGCGCACATGAAGGTGATGCTTCCTACTTCACCGGGCTGATGCCATGGAGCTGAAGAGGGGTGGACGAAGGTGCCTCCTGCGACCTCTAGTTGGTGTGTTGTGGGTTTGTGAAATAAGAAATGAGAGC
>SNQJ01S0201409.1:0-16868 GCA_010110895.2 Picea sitchensis | reverse complement strand
CACGTCACGTGGATCCTCATGGTTGAGGAGAAATGAATTTTTGAAGATGACAAAGTGAATTGAAGAATGAAGTACATGTAGGCCCTAAAGATAATTAAAGAAAGTAATTACAAAATAAGAAAGTGTTAGGTCGGCCCTAATGTTAAAATGAAGTGACATAAATGGTATAAATAAACATCATTATACATTCATTTTGATACAAGTCAAATTTCAGAGGAAATAATAAGTAAAGAAGGCTGGATTTCAAGGGAGGATGAAGTTTTTTGGTGATGTGTTCTAAGGTATGTTATTTTCAGGTCATCTTACCATTTTTTCTATTACTTTTTTTATAGAACGATTTAGATGGTGAAATCACTATGGTATTGAGAAGATATATCAAGGTACCTCTGGTAAAAATTTCATCTCTTGATTCACTATCATTATGGAGATACACTATGTGGAATATAGGGTTTGTGACCAATCCTGAAGCTAGTCAATAAACAGGTGTTTCGGGTAAAACAATCATAACTTCTTCATCGAGAATCCAAATGACGTGGGACAAATTTCATTGGAAATAGTATGGATTGTAGTTTCTTGTGTGTGAGCTTCAGAATCGGATGTTAAATATTGAGCGCAGGGCATTCTTTACAAGTTCGATCTCCTGAATAGACCAGAATTGAATAAAGTCTACCATTCTTTCTATAACCTATTTTTGGGTGGAAGGAAGGGGCAAGGATGGAGAGTTCAACTCTCTCTTGATATTGGAGGAATGTATCTTCCTCTTGGAGTTTTATCCCTCCCTTTACATTTGGAAGTTGTAGCTACCTTTGGAAGTCATTACTTGCCTTGAACAATAACTATTGATTATTTCTCATATATTGTGCGTGGTGTATTGTGGTATATTGGTGTAACTCTTATACTATTGTTCATTGCTCATTGGATATAGTTGAATTGTTTAGGTATAAGTTGAAAAAGGTTTTAAATTGTACTCGATACTGGTTCACCCCCCTCTCAGTATCAACAACATGTCCTAATGATCATGTCATATACTATGGACAATATGCATTAGAAAATGAATGCCCACAATGTCAAATAAGTAGATATTGAACCGATAAAGCATCAAAGAAGGTTCCTCGCAAAGTTCTTCATTATATTTCAATAATTCCACGTTTCCAATAGGGATGATTTTAAGGATGGAAATTTATTTTAAAATGTAGAAACCTTGGCGAATCTTACTTATCCTTCATATGCCAACTATAAATGTTTGGCGATATTTTTGTAAAAATATTCAAATTTCTAAGGATTTTATATAGTTTTGATAAAATTTTGGCGATTTTTAAGGTAAAATAATTGTATCCTATAGAATTTGGGCAAATCATTTTTAAAATAGCGAATCTCGTTTTTGGAAAAACCATTGAAAATTAGCCCATGAGCGAAATTTAGCCCCTAAAATCATCTATGGTTTCCAGTGGTTGTTCAGGTGCCGAAGTATAGCACAGTTTATGGATTTTCATGCAAAGAATAGAAGTCAAGACGATATTCTTCGAATGCCTACATATGGTTCTGCAATGAAGTACATCGAAGAAAAGTGGCCAATTTTTAAAGAAGAACATCGTAATGTTAGACTTGCGTTGGCAGCTAATGGTGTCAAACCATTTGGTGAGCTTCATTCTACATACTCAGTGTGACATGTTTTTGTTATAAACAATAATCTACCTCCATGGATGTCGATCAAGAGAAAGCACACAATGTTGGAAATGATTGTTCCAGGTATCTAATTATCTTTTATTTTCTTTAAAGTATGACAAAATATTTGATTTCTTTCTTTCGTGCATGGTAATTATTTATTTTATATATAACGACATCTAGATAAGTATAATTAATCATGTAATATGTTGAACCAATTACGTAAGTACCAGGTTAAAGATATGAACGTATATATTGAGCCTCTTATCAATGAGTTGTTGAATTTATGGGTTGGCATCACTATGTATGACATCTCTAGACCAATATGGAAAAAACAATTTCAATTCCATGGAATATTATCATGGACAATTCATGATGTTCCCGGGTTAACACATTTTTGTGGTATATTGTTACTTTCTTTTTTGATTTAATATTATATATATTTATTGAAAACATCATGCATTATTTTAAATTGTAACTTTAATTCGCTACATTAATTCATATAACTTGTAGGTCTTCAAACAAAGGGTAAATTTGCATGCCTAGTTTGTGGTCCCAGGATAAAATCTCATCGTTCAAGGTGTTAGCGACATTTCTTGTCCTAGGCACAAGAGCATTCAGGATTGCAAATGGTGCGAGGAGTGATGGGCGCAACTCATAGAAGAAATCTATTTCGGGCTTAAATCAAGTGAACGAGCAGTCTGATTTTAACGATCAGGATCCATCCAAAGGGACAAATCAATGCTTGGCGGGAAATCGCGGTTAGCAAAGTTGCGCCGAGGTTAGCGCAATGGATCGCACCCATATTGTGTGCAGGGAAGAATAGCGTCTGTCCATCCAAAGGACACGTGGCATGAGATCCAATCACGTCGGCTTTTCGACAGTCGCGAGTTCAAAGGGTGAAAGTTCCATATCACTCTATATCAGGAAGCCCCGAACCCCGAAGTGCTGATAGCATCCAAAAATAGGCCCACAGTATCAAGGGGTAGTCTCAGCCGTCCATTTGAAGCGGACACCTGGCGCGTGATTAAGCTCCCCGCCTTTTCGCCCATCGCGGTTTCGAAGCGCAAAGAGAAGCTCCCTCATATCTCGATGCGCGAAGTAACGAGAGCATCCAGGACCAGGGGCCCACAGCAGCGTCGAGTGAGTTTAGGACCGTCAGATTTGAAGGACGCGTGGCGCTCAATTGAGCCATCTCGGCGTTTCTCCCATCACAACTATGATAAGCAGGGATCAACTCCTTCCTATTCGCGAACGCCGAAAGCCCCTATGGGAATAAAAGCAAGGTTACGGTCCGTGGTCACTTGGGAAATAAAAGAGCTAATTAAAAGGGGCCGAAAGCATCGAGTCCAGTCACCGAAAGGATCCTCGCAATTTCCAGGTGCCATCGGATACGATTTTGCTCCTGGTTTCCACTTGGAGTAAATGAAGGCAAGAACGGATGGTTGAAACCTCCTTTCATTCATTGAATATGAGATATGGAGGGTCTGGCAAGCGGTCTGTTCGAAGGATTTCTATGTACTGATTATCCAAAGAATCCATGCCGAAGTCCTCGATTAGACAAAGAATTCTACACACGCCATTTTGGCCTTTAATGTTTCATCTACCTCCCCTGCAAAGGCCATGTGAAGTTAAGGTAGCGTCTATCATAGGCACACGATCATCCTGAGTCTGCATGGGAAGACTGTCAGAAGACATGCAGACGCAATGTTTTTTAATGCAGTGTCTTGTTTTTGTTGCTGTTGTTGTTTTGGAGTATATGTAGGCGTTTTCGCCATTTTTGTAAGGATCGATGGTTGAGCAAGGCTCCCTATTGTAAAGTTTTGATGAAGCATTGGTCGCTCTGGTTTATGTATATATCATTTGAGACTTCTTACTTTATGGATGTCAGCCCCTTTTCCATATCTTGTATACTGTGTTAGAACAACTCGGAATTGGAGGATCCAGTCGAGTTGTAGCTGTTATAGGATGATGTAGGTTGTATCACTGTAGCAGTTACATTGTTTCTAATTGATTCCTGTTATTTTCATAGCGCTGAACGACTTGGAATTGGAGGATCCAGTCAAGTCACTCTTCAGCTCCTTGAAGCTTCGGACCAAGAGGATCTTGGCTTCTGAGTTTTTCATCCTCAAGCTTCCGAAGGCCTGTCACTCGAGGAAGTCTTGCTCGCCCTTCTCACAAGTCTTCCATCTACCACCCTTTAATCCACTTACTGACGGAAGTTGGATCAAGACCTCCCTTTCTTTCTACATACTAGGCCTGGTTTCCTGAGTTAAAGCTATATTTTCTTGAGTCTTTACCCATCTGATCACCCCATTAAACAAATCGTGACATAAAACTGATGGGCGTCGGGCTCTACTCTTGCAAGCAATCCAGGGGTGACTTATGACGCTAACACAAGGAGTTTAGGAAATGAAGTGTTTGATGAGTATAGGCACTTTCTGCCTAAGAACCATAGTTATCGAACTACAGACAAAGAAAAATTCAATGGTAAAGAAGACGGTGGAAAAAAACCCACGAAGAATGACACCTCGCCTATGGAAGTTGGAATATATTAGAAATCGTCAAGGTATGCAAATTATTTATGTATTCCATATTATATAAATCTTTGGTTAATTTCATTCGTATTAATTTCATTTTGTTTGATTAATTAGTGTTAGTTTTAATTTGTTGATGCTTCATGAATGTCGTAAAGGCACGAATGGGCTTCCATGAGGAATGAAAAGTACCTGATGCAATTCAGTAGGTTTCCATACTATGAGCACTTACAAATAGTTCATCTGTTTGATACAATGCATATAGGGAAGAACATAACATAATTGTTATGGAAAATAATAGATGGAAGGACTGACAAAGAGAGAATCAGAAAGATTTGGTGTGATATCCAGGAAGCTAATCATGCATTGAAAAATGTTATTATTAATTCTAATGGTGAGGGTCGTGAATATAATATTAGTCTTCCTTGGTTATTGACGGAGCAACAGAGCGATATTGTAAAAGAGGTCATTCAAAAAATTAGGTTTCCAATGGGGTTTTCGTCGAACATACAAAATATATTAACGAAAAAAGGTGATTTTTGTGGGGTTAAGACACATGACTAGCATACATTCATTAAGGTAATTAGTAGGTTATAATATATTTCCTTATTGGTACGCATTTTTTGGAAACAAATCATAATTATTTGTTTTTTGTTACAGTATGTTCTACCTTTATCTCTCCCAAACGACTTTGACAACAACATAAAACAAATTATTTATGTACTTGGAAAATACACGAGGTAAGTAATGTTTTATAAGGAAAATGTACTTCTTATGTGATTTGTAGCGGAATTTATTGACATATTATATTTTATCTGCAAATTTATGTATGCCTTGATATTATTTTATTGCATCGACATTTCTAGGTGGCTATCATCAAAAGAAATCCATAAAGAAGATATAAGGTATTGGAAGAGAGAATTCCTCGACTAATTTGTCAAATGAAACAATATCTACCTCCAACATTTTTCAATGCACAAGAACACTACCTCATACACCAAGTTGAGGAGATTGAATTATGTGGACTAGTACACACAAGGTTGATGTGGACGGTGGAGAGGCAGTTGAAGTCATTGAAGGATTTTGTTAGACAAAGAGCACGTTCGGAGGGTCCTATGGTTGAGGGATATATGGTATATCAATGCATGGTGTATATTAGTCAATATCTACCTAAATTAGAAGAAAATATGAATGTGCCTCGCATTTGGCATCTCGACTACATCAACAAATTTGAAGGGGAGGTCCTATTGGGGAAAGGTAAAATGAGGTCTGTAAAAGGTAATTATTAGATGTTGACATAGATTTAATATATTACACATTTATTTTTCCAATTTTATTTTATCATACTGATTTTTTACATTTTTTATTCCTACATATTGATCTATATTAAACTATTCCTTTATTAACAATAGCTAATTAATGATATTAAATTGTTATTTTATCATATAGTTGCTTGAGAGTGGGATGCTTTACATTTATACATTGCACACAACCTTGATTGGATGGAGCATTGGATAGAATATACTGAAGAATAATTTGATAGGTTATCATGGGAAGGGGTGAGTAAGATGATTAAAACAACGCATCATCATCGAGATAAATTTCTTGATCTTACATCAACTAGGGAACTTGATTTAGCCTTTGGTTTAAAAGATAACATGCAAGTAAATTGTTTACCCACATTTTCCTAGTTATTTCCCAAATTTTCAATGTATTTGGTTTGTTTAATTTTTGAAATATATATTTACTAAGTCCTATATGAGGTTTATTAATTGGTAATGTATTTTTTACTTGTTGTCCATGTTGTAGCTGAAACATCACAAGGCTATGTGGTGTAATGGTCGTAAATTTCGTATCAAAATGTTGGATGATAAGATGAAAACCTTAGGTTGTGGGATAACTGTAGTGTTTGAGGTCACCAACATTTCCTCTAGAAGTGACAAAAATTTGGAAGAAACTGATAATAGGTACTATGGGCATTTGGAGGATATAATTGAGTGTGATTTTAATTCCTTTAAATTAGTTTTTTTTTAGGTGAAATGGTATAGGCTACGGATGCATGAACATGATCCTGAAAGAACTGTTATTGAGTATGATAATGGATTTACCATGGTTAATACAAGGGCATTTGAACCAGGTACAGAGCCTTATGTTCTTCCAAGTCAATGTGAGCAAGTATTTTACTCAGAGCTACCTGGTAAAGAAGTTTGGTCATACGTTGTTAGATATGATCCAAGAGGAAGACCAGTAAAGTATAATCATGTAGCCGAGGATGACGATAATAACAAGGAAGAATATCATGATTATGCAAATCAAGAGAAGGTGGATGTAGTCGATGTGTCAGACGAAGAAGTTGAAGATGTAGGAGACGACGATCTCATTGACGATATCGATAACTATATTAGAGAAAATGACGTTGATGATGATGTTGATATGAATGAGCCTTTCACCAATATCGATTCTAAACCAGATCTTGATACATATGTTAAGTTGGATGAAGAAGAAGATGACTAATATTTAATTGTTGAAAAGAAGAGGTATGTGTTTATATCTTTTATATGATCTTTATATGTTTTTATTTTGTATAATAGAGTATATGTTACATGTTCTTTATAATTTCAAATTAGGTATGGGGAAATTGAGAGTGATGTGAAGGGGGGGGGGTATAATTAGAGATTCCACCTTCACGTGGTTGCCCCTATTTAGTAGAGAATGAACTATTATCGAAACCAAGAAGAGCTCTACGCGACTGTGCCTAATCATACCAACGATGTAGGTATTTCATCCCAGGATTTACATTTTTATGTTTATATTTTTGTATAAGCCAATGATTGACAACCATAATTTAAATTTTTGTCGTGTTTGAATAAAATATGATCAATCCTAATCTTTTGTCAAAGCAACATGTTGTTGCAAAACCTGTCCAGAACAAGGCATTAATTCGACAATATAAGCCATTGTTTTGGTAATGGTCGGCATGGATGCCAGGTTCTTAGATTTCATTGAAAAATATAAAAAAACACCCTTTATGAGAATTTTCAATGCAAATCCGTCGAAATTGCAGATTTTAATTGCAAAAACCGGATTTAGCAATTTCGAAAACATCTCATACCAACGATGTAGGTATGTCATCCCAGGGATTAATTACATTTTTATGTTTATATTTTTGTATAAGCCAATGAATGACAACCATAATTTAATTTTTTGTCCTGTTTGGAAAAAATATGATCAATCCCAATATTTTATCAAAGAAACACGTTGTTTCAAAACCTATCCATAACAAGGCATTAATTCGACAATATAAGCCATTGTTCTGGTAATGGACGACGTGGATGCCAGGTTCTTAGGTTTCATTGAAAAATATAAAAAATCACCCTTTATGAGCATTTTCAATGCAAATCCGTCGAAATTGCAGAAATCGGATTTAGAAAATTCGAAAACATCTCATACCAACAATGTAGGTATGTCATCCTACGGATTTACATTTTTATGTTTATATTTTTGTATAATCCAATGAATGAAAACCATAATTTAAATTTTTGTCGTGTTTGAATAAAATATGATCAATCCCAACCTTTTGTCAAAGAAACATGTTGTTGCAAAACCTGTCCAGAACAAGGCATTAATTCGACAATATAATCCATTGTTTTGGTAATGGCCGGCGTGGATGCCAAGTTCTTAGGTTTCATTGAAAAATATAAAAAATCACCCTTTATGGGCATTTTCAATGCAAATCTGTCGAAATTGCAGATTTAATTGCAGAAATCAGATTTAGCAATTTCGAAAACATCTCATACCAATGATGTAGGTATGTCATCCCAGGGATTTCATGCGACAGAAACATATCTCTCATATTTCTGTCTAAAATTTTCCGTTATGCCTCTCCTTTCTGTGGGATTTTCATTCAATTTTGAAATAGTATCTACATCCAAAATTATTGGTTTTTCTTTGCATTGAAACAATGTGCCTCTCCTTTTTGTTATATTCAACTACACTTATTCTGAATTGAATTTATAGTTTTTAATTTGTGTTATTCAAATCTTTTATTGTTTTTGCCTGAAGACTTATAACGAGATGCTACTTGTGTTCTGATAAGGATCCCTTCTTGATTCCAAGCTTCAAGTAGTTCTTCCACCTCTCTGCACAAGATTTCATATCTCTGTCTAGGGCTATATTCATTCTCTGTGATACAAGATTCCATTCTCGTGGCCGATATTGTTTAACATAGGCATGTAACAAAGAATCTTCTTCAAACCACCACCTTTTCCGCTCCTTCATTTGTCCATTTCACGAGGTTCTTCATCTTAATCAAATAAAATTATCGTGTAGAAGATGACATGGATAAAGTGTTTGTATGCCTTGATTATATGGGAGGGTTTCCAGACACAAACATCACTCTACTTCAACAGTAATCTTGATTTTCCTTGACGATATGTAGCTTGATTTTTCATATGGGGCTTCATTCTCATATGTAATCTATATCAACAGTAATCTGATGGGCAAGAGTAACCTGTGAATGGGGCCAATGTTGAAATTCTTTCAAAATGTTTCTATATGCACTGAAATTTGACATGGATAGATTGTTCGCATGCCTTAATGATATGGAAGGGTTTCTAGACTCAAATATATAGTACTAGATGCGGGAACATGTGTACTGTCAATGAATTTTAAAAGGAACAACGAATAGACATTGTACTAGGTCTAAACATGGGCAATGGTGACCTGTGAATGGGGCCAATGTTGAAATTTTTTCAAACTATTTCTGTATGCACTTAAATTTGACATGGATAGACTATTCGCATGCCTTAACAATATGGGAGGGTTTTTGGACTCAAATTTGACTCACACACCCACTTGTTTCCATCATCAATTCATCATGTAAACCATAAACCCTTATTTTCTTTCAAAGTACACACACTGGTTGACGCAAGTTTTAAGTTTTCATCAATCTTTCTTCATTTTTATTTCAGGTTCTACATTGTATATACAATGTATGTGTGTCATAGTTGTGATGAAAATCCCTCTTTTTGTTCATTGTTTAATCAACACTATAAAAATGACTGTGATGAATGGCCCATGCGTCCCTAAGGAAATTTCTATGACCTTGTACCTTGTTGTTTGACCCTAGAGAATTCCTTGGACAACCATGAGAACCATACTTCATGTTACAAATGCATTTGAAATGACCATTGTTATATAACATATTGCATTTGTGATTCCATAAATCCCTAGGCATGGACCATAAATCCCTCTTTTTCGTTGATTGCTTAATCAACACCATAAAAATACTCCCTTGCAGTACTAGATGCGGGGACGTGTGCACTGTTGAAAATGTTTTACAAGGAAATTGTACTAGGACTAGACATGGGCAACAATGACCTGAGAATGGGGCCAACATTGAAATTTTTTCAAACTGTTTCTGTATGCATTGAAATTTGACATGGATATACTATTCTCATGTCTTAACGATATGGGAGGGTTTCTGGACTCAAATTTGACTCACACACCTTGTTTCCATCATCAATTCATCATGTAAACCATAAACCCTAATTTTCTTTCAAAGTACACAAATTGGTTGATGCATGTTTTAAGTTTTCGTTAGTCTTTCTTCGTTTTTCTTTTAGGTTCTACATTGTATGTGTGTCATAGTTGTGATGAAAAATCCCTCTTTTCGTTCATTGTTTAATCAACACTATATAAATGGTTGTGATGAATGGCCCATGCGTCCCTAAGGAAATTTGTATGATCTTGTATCTTGTTGTTTGACCCTAGAGCATTCCTTGGGCAACCATGAGAACCATACTTCATGTTACAAATGAATTTGAAATGACCATTGTTATATCACATATTGCATTTTTCATTCCATAAATCCCTAGGCATGGACCATAAATCCCTCTTTTTTGTTGATTGCTTAATCAACACCATAAAAATAATCCCTTGCAGTAATAGATGTGGGGACGTGTGTACTGTTGAACAAATTTTACAAGGAATTTGTACTAGGACTAGACACGGGCAACAGTGACCTGTGAATGGGGCCAACATTGAAATTTTTTCAAACTATTTCTGTATGCACTGAAATTTGACATTGATATACTATTCACATGCCTTAACGATATGGGACAGTTTCACTATTGCGACGATCTTTCATCACTACTTGCCACGCTTTAATCGTATCAAGTATGACATCTGTGTCGCAAGTCAATGGTGGGGTTTTACAAGTACACACGTTTTTCGTCTCTATTGCCACGCGTTTTCGTCGCTATTGCCACGATTTGTCCGTCGGAAAAAATTATACCTCTTTTTAAGATGGTGACACGTGGTGGTCTGATTTCATCGTTGTTTCCACGAAAAATGAATGCGTGGATATAGCGATGAAAAAAGTACCACGAAAAAAATTGTTTGCCTTCGTGGAAAGTGTGATAGATATGTGTGGCAATAGAAAAGAAAACCGTGGAAAATTTGGTCATATGTAGTAGTGTTATATGAAATTGGTTATAGCTTTAACCATGGGTAATGAATTATGACACTATCTAGCCATCTAATACCTGGGTCATTGTTGAATGATTTAAAAACACACTTACTATTACATACAATTACATCCAAAGAAATAAGTCAATACAATAAGATTGGGAGTTGTAGGCTTCTACAAATGCATAAAGGTCACCATATGTGTCATATGTGTGATTGTTCCCCTTAATAAACTCAAAATTCATGGTGTCAAATAAATCACTCACATTGTTTAAATCTCTAGCTAAGACTAACTATATAATAATTCAACCGGTGAGGATGCCACCTTTGCTTGGGGTTCTATAATGAACATTATGAAGTCATAAGTGGACATAGTCTTTGGTAGTGATTGCAAAATCAATGTGTAATTGGTAGATGTTCTTGACGTCATTGTTAATGTTTCAAGGTGGTGTTACTATTTGTAAACAATGCCAAGTTAAATAGATGCATATAAATGCTTTTATAACTTTGCAAGCCTATAAAATCAAAATAAGATTTTACTCCAGTTAGCAAAAACCTTGGGAAAACTACCATAGAATAATTCCAAGCAAATTTTAGTGAACCCCCTATATTTTGAAACAATGGGGAGTAAGAAATCATACTTATTCAACTTAGAAAGAGATAAAGAATTTTGGCGAGAAAAAATTGAGAGCTCATCCATGAGGAGTAGCAACTCCAAAGCTTTATTCCTTCGATGTAATGTTGCAATGGAAAAAATGGGCAAGCTGCAAGACATGGCCTCTGAATTCCAATGCCATTTAATATTGATTCTATAGAAGCTAAATCACTTTCACTAGTTTTACTAGCTAGCTTATTAAAATCTTTTCTCTTTTAAATTGTTTATTGTTTTAAAAGATGTATATAACTATTAACTCGACTCAAGCATCACAAATGCACTTGGTTTCCTTGCCTAGGCCTAAAAACTATCATACCCATACCTCAATTGATATTGAAACTAATTAATTACACTATAAAATCATGAAGTAATTACCAAAATTGTCCATCCATTATAAACACCAACATAAATTGTTTACAATAAAGAAAAAAAACATTATAAACATCAACATAAATTGTTTACAATAATTTATTTTATATCGTTTCAAAAACAAAAAAAATTCAAAATGCATAACAAACTTTATATAAAGGTCTCGTTATTTGACAATAATTGAAATGAATGTGCATGCCATTCTTATGCTATTTGAGATGATTTAAATGAAAACTTTATATAAAGGTGTAAGTCATGGACAATAATTTATTATATTTGCAATGAACTGTGTGCAAGGTTGAGTTGAGCACCACCTCCTAGTGAATGCATCCTCCTCATGAATGCCTCTTGAATGTTTAGACACATTAAAGTGCATCCACATTTCAGGTGATATTTAATGCAGGTAACAACTAGGATTTTATGCATGCTCTTGCCAATTATAACAATAGAACGTATGCTTCTCAAATTGTAACAACTTTGCAAATGTCTTCTTTGGTTCCATGGAAAAGGAAAGAGCCCATCTCCTTCATTGACTTGCATGATGGGAAAGTTACATGGTTAAAACTGTGATTTTTTTTTTAATTTCAATCTTAAATCTATCGAGTCATCAATTTTTTCCATATAGCATTTATAATTAACAAAATTTCTTATAGATAAATTATTTTGAATTTTATTAAGATTGTGTTGTTTACATATTTTTCTATATAGCATTTATAATTAACAAAATTTCTTATAGATAAATTACTTTGAATTTTATTAAGATTGTGTTGTTTACATTCATTGAGTTATGGCCAAGTGGTTGAGAGTAGACATCACATGCAAAAGATTCAAGTTCAAGTATGGGTAAACTTAGAACCTCTAAAAAAATACTTAAATTTAATTTTGATGTTGATGCAGACGAGGTTTATAACTCCTCATGAATAAAAAAGTGTTTCTCCTCATTTAAATAAATACTTTTACTTAAATCTAACCTCTTTTTTTAACCCATTTGACATCTCCAATCCATGATTTTTTTTCATACTTCCAAAGTAAAATTTATATGGAAATGCGATAATATTCAGTGTTTTGATTTTTGAAAATTTTAGTTGTTCCCTTGTGTTATTGTTGGAGTCATAATAATATTAATCATTTTACCTACAACTAATTACTCTTGTAACAATGTTTTCTCTAAATAAGGTAAGCGAGGATTATCAAGTTCAACTTGCAGTAGGAAAATGCCCCAGAAATTGTATCTTTTATATGACACCTGCACAAAGGGTTATGTTAGCACTAGAAGTCACCTCTGGATTGCAGCAGAGGTAAGCCCAGTACCCATCAGTTTGTATGTCACAATGAATAAATTAAAGGGGGTCAAATGGGTGCAGACTCAAGAAAATATCGCTTTAACTCAGGAAACCGGAACAAGCAAGGCATGAACAAGTGAGGTCTTGATTTAACTTCAATCAGTAAGTTGTAGTAAAGGGTGAGTAGGGGGAAGAACTGGTGAGGAAATGTAGAGTTCTGCTATGGAATAGAGTCTTTTGGCAGTCTAAGGAGGAAAATCTTCAAATACAAGATCCTCTTTAAACCAAAACTTCACAAAACTGAAAACGTCATAATAATATTTCAATCAAACATACATTACAATACAGTCACAGTAACTCGACTGGATCACCCATGCCCGAGTCTTCAATATCAGAAGCAAAAGATATGATAAGAAAGTTGACTTTCATTAAACAAGAAGTCTCAAATGGACACACATCACCAGAGAACTAGAGGCTTCATTAAAAATTTACAATACGGGAGCTTGGCTCAACCATCGACCATAAAAAAATATCAAAATTGAGTATTTATACTCAGAACAGTTGCCACCACCAGGAGTGAGACCTGGCCACTACAATCAAAGCCCTATGTTTTGATCTTCTTATGTTAGTCTACACTTGCATTCTTCTGCCAGACGCGATCTCAGATCAGTATGGGCTTTGCAGGAAAATCTGTTGACAATGGGACTTTGGGCTGACAGTCCACCTCCATGGCCAGCTCTTCCATGCTTTCCATTTATGTGGTGAAACGAGGTTTCAACCACCTTCCCCCACTTCCATTAACTACTTTCATTAGGATCAGGACAGATTCTAACATTCATGAATGTTCCTACCGATCCTCACGATTTCTTTCAATCGATCCCGACACCTCGAAACCACACAGATCCTTTCCTGAGACCATCGCAGGCACTTTCGGCCTTTGGCGCAGCCCCCTCCATTGTTCCATGCGACCTCGAGCCATGACCTAGGGCTCCATTGTGAAATTTTGGGATTTCACATTTCAGGAGTTTTCACTCCATTCAATCTCAAAAATCTCGATGCTCAATCTTACGAAATGGCCTATCCATATCGACGATCAGAGTCACTTTGAATTTGACGGCCAAGATTGGCTCCTCGAACAACTTTTGTTGCCCATCTCTTAATAGGTGCTTAATTTTCTTTATGGTCCTTCTTTCCATACAACCCCGGGCTGTGATCATGGGCCTAATTCCCAGGTGCTTCGTGATTTCACACTATGTTTCATGTTGAAAACTCTGAGTCGTGAAATAATGATCGCTCAGATCGGGTGATGCTCGTCCCTTTGCATCGGACGACCCAGATGGATATCGACATTTCGGGACCTCGGGCCATCGGGATTTCGGGGCTCAGGATATCGAAACCTCTCGCACTTCAATTTTCCCAAACTAACTTCCTCCACATTCGGATCTGGTGCCACGCGTCCTACTGGATCAGATGTCTCTTATTAATTTCAGATCTCATTGGTTCGGATCTCTCACAAATACTTCAACCCTGCTTCGAACTCCCGATTCCTGTGATTATTATTTTTCGTTAATCTCTGAACTTTGAATTTCCCTGCCAAATTGAACCTACTCGCTCGCTTGATTCAGGCCCAAAATAGACCATTTTAAGTGTTGTGCTTATGCTTATGGTCGCGGCCTCTGTAAATGAATAATTGGATGACTGATTGAGGGCTTAGTAAGTCAAAAGGATAAGTGACAAAGACAAACGAGATAAGTGATCGACCTCAGAGAAAACAAAACAACTTAGGGCCGACACCTCTCAGGTAGGCAAAAGAAGAAAAATATAAGCCGAAAGGAAAAAATGCCACGATTGGGTCTGCAAAAGGGGAAGAGACAAGCAAAACTATAGACTTAAGTAATAAACCCCAAATTCACAAGACTTTGACAAGTTTATGTGATAACATTTGGCTCCATAGGGAATGGCATGCTCCCTACGAGTTGTCAAGAACACATAGTTCCAGTGCCTTTTCTTTGGGTTATGGAGTCTCCTATTGAAAACAAAATAAACATAAAATAGGAATGGTATTTACAATGGTGGGATGTCGACTATGGATTTAAACAAAAACTTTTTCAGGAAGTGACCATTTATAGGGCCACTAAAAACTTCATCACCCTCCAAATTCTGCAACTTGTAAGTATTATTTGAAAGTGTCTCAGAAATTTTGAAGGGTCCAATCCAAAGGGCTTCAAATTTACCATGCTTTCCCTTGTCCTGTCTGGGTGCATCCCATTTGAGTACTAGATCCCCCAACTGGAAATCATCCTTACTGTTTTACCTATCAAAGGCCTGCTTGATTTTCTGTTGACGGTCATGCTCTCTGTCCATCACCTACTCTCTAGTCTGATGGACTTCTGCTAGCTGATGAATTCTTCTGATCATATCATCAGGTTCTTTGTGGTAGTCTTGGAATAATTTCGCCACGGGTAGGGCAAGTTGAGAAGGAAAAACCTCTTCAGTCCCATATACAATTTGGAAAGGAGAGATGCCCAGGGACCTCTTTGTTGTCACTCTATCAGCCCACAGAGAAAATTTGAGCTTTGAATCCCATGCTTTCTTATTGTCCTCTAGCATTCTTTTGATGATCTTTATCAGGATTTTGTTAGAGGACTCTGCTAACCCATTGCCTTGGGGATAGTAGGGGGTAGAGTGAATCAATGCAATTATGAACTTCTCACAAAACTTGATCAATGGTTTAGCCTTGAAGGATGCAACATTATTAGTGACGATTCTATTCGGACAACCAAACCTTTCCATAATATCTTCAAGAAAACAAATGATCACCTTGTGAGAGACACTCATTATGGGGATAGCTTCTATCCATTTGGTGAAATAATCTGTTGCAGTTAAGATCCACATCTGTTGGCCGCTTGAAGGAGGATGAATCTCCCCAATAAATTCTAGGCCCCATTGTTGAAAGGGTCCTGAAGCTACCACATGCTTCAATGGCAGAGACTTGAGATGTTGCTTCCCAATGAATTTTTGACATTTGATACAAGCCCTGATTTTTGCATAGACATCAGTGAATAGAGTAGGCTAGAAGTACCCATCCCTGAGAATATTGTAGGCTGTGGTTCTCCATAAATGATGTCCCCCACATAGGCTGTCATGAAAATCAAACATAATCTTTTGGGCCTCTTGTGGGTCTAAACATCTCAGAAGAACACCTAGAGGGTCTTTCCAATACAAGACCTGGTCAATAAGGCAATATCTAATTGATTTGAGCTTTAAAGCTCTTGCCTTTATTTTTCCCATACCATCCGGTAGCTTTAACTCTTGCAGAAAATATATAATGTCTTTGTACCAGGCGCATTTTTCCAACGGAGGGTTTTCCTGAGAAATTGTATCGGACAAGTCATCTTGTTGATTTTATGATCAAGTGTTGATGAAGTTAACCCCCAAATATTTACAATTAGACTCTACCAATATCTTGGCTAAACATTGGCCCTTAACTAGTTTGGTGGGCTTTATTTCCAGATCAAATTCAAGGATTTTGGCAATCCACTTGCTCCTTCTTTCGTCTATGTCGGGCTGAATGAGAATGTCCTTCACAAAAGATGAAGTAACATATGCAATGATTTTTGAATGAAAAACATAGACTCTGAAAGATTTAAGAGCTTTAACCAAGGCATAGGCCTACTTCTCCATGATGTCATATCTGACCTCTACATCTCTCAGTTCTCTGCTGAAAAATGAAATAGGCTGCTCCAGCCCTGCATCATTCTTCTGTAATAAAACAACGACCACTGTATCAAATGAAGCAAAGGAAAAAATCAGAAAATCCTTGGAATAATTAGGACTGATTAGCACAGGTGATTCATTTAGTGCCTTATTGATTTGGTTAAAGGATTCTCT
>SNQJ01S0201408.1:0-16868 GCA_010110895.2 Picea sitchensis | reverse complement strand
AAAAGTCTCTCTTTTCAATGTTACGGATTACTATGCAACAACTCTCACCAATGGAGCGTCTGAATCGATCGAAAACAGAGTCTACCTATAGCTGGTTAGTTATGTGTTCTACATTATCAAGGAGGGGAAGACTTGCTATCTAGTGTACCTAAAGCTGGTTAGTTATGGGTTCTACATTATCAAGGAAGGGAACACTTGCCATCTGAGCACAGAAATTTGGGAAACATTTTCACTGGTTTAAACCTAACAGAAAATACAGTGAACAAACAGCAGGGCGTGTTAAAATAATGGCAGTCACACCTACCTTCTAACCCGTGTCATTATCAGGGAGGGAGAGACTCAGTATCAAAACATAACTAGAACAGCCACATAATTGTGGCTGATGAAAGCAGGCAGATGGGCCTATTTCATTAGGGCTTATGCTATAATTAGGGTTGTAAATGAAATATGACTATATGTGTTTACCATAAGCATAAAAGAATTTCACCTCTGATAAAATAATTGGCAGAATAGTTATCCTCATTGAAAAGCTTTCAAGTTTACATAATCGATTGGCATTTAACAAATCTACAAGGGTTCAAGTTTACATAATAGATTGGCATTTAACAAATCTACATTTATAGATGTAAATATCTAAGCTATCCCGAATTTTGATTTACAAGCATTCCTTATATTTTCTTAGGTCAAAGATATATTATATTTCAATTCAATTCAAACATTCAATTATCAGAGAAAAAAACAAAAGATCTGTCAGAGAACTCGTATATAACAGGCAAAACTATTCAGCTTTTGATAAAATAATTGGCAGAATAGTTATCCTAAATGAAAAGGGTTCAAGTTTACATAATCGAAACTTCAATGTTCCACCAACCGATTGGCATTTAACAAGTCCACATTTATAGATGCAAATATCTACGCTACCCCAAATTTTGATTGCCAAGCATTCTTTAGATTATCTTATGTCAAAAGTATATTGTATATTATATTTCAATTCAATTCAAAATTCAATTATCCGAGAAAAACAAATAAACTGTCAAAGAACTTATGTATAACAGAAAAACTATTCAGCTTACAACATTAAATTTTGTGGTTATTCTAATTTTCGACAATTTTTACTCGGCTGCCGGTTGAAAGGGTTTTGTGAGGGCGACCATATAAAAGAAGATATTCCTGGTGCCTACTTAAAAACTCTGAGAAGTATTTTCCATTGACGGAACAACCTGAAAGAAAAAGATGATAAACACTTAACCTCGTCACAACTATCTCTATCTCATGCAGTCTGCCAATATATTTATCTAAGAAATTCCTGCCATGTAACTCTTACCTGTGCAGGTAACGCTCTGGGATCTCTTTGTTTCTACAGTGATCATGCTTATAAGCATATTTAAAACATTTTATTTGAATCTTTGAGCTATATTCGTTCGGTACATGTTTCCTGCAATTATTTACGCTTCCTGCACTATATTAAAAAATTGCGAACTGAGAGAATGAATCAGTATTGGGTTGAGAGCAGAGTGCTTTCTGAAGCTCTCTTCCAAGAGTACCCTTCCTGCAATAAATTAAAAAATTGCGAACTGAGAGAATGAATCAGTACTGGGCTGAGAGCAGAGTACTCTCTGAAGCTCTCTTTCAAGGAGGCTCGATTGATCCTCGGAGAAACGGAGTTTTATTTACCCTTCCTGCAAGGAATTAAAAAATTGCGAAAGGAGAGAATGAATCAGTACTGGGCTGAGAGAAGAGTTCTCTCTATTCCAAGAGGCTCGATTGATCCTTGGAGAAACGTTGTTTTCCCTGGGCGTCCCCGGAATTATCATGTCTTAATATGTCGAAGTTATTTCCCCGAATTATCATGTCTTAATATGCCCAAGTTATTTCTTGGGCATTTTAGATGGTCATAATATGTCATAATTTCATTTATGTTTTTTTTTGGCGTTTTATATCAAATAACTTTGTCTTAATATGTCGAAGTTATTTCCTGAGCATTTGAGATGGTCATAATATGAAAAGTGATAATTTTATTTATGTTCTTTTTTGGCATTTTATAATATGTCGAAGTTATTTCCCCGAATTATCATGTCTTAATATGCCCAAGTTATTTCTTGGGCATTTTAGATGGTCATAATATGTCATAATTTCATTTATGTTTTTTTTGGCGTTTTATATCAAATAACTTTGTCTTAATATGTCGAAGTTATTTCCTGAGCATTTGAGATGGTCATAATATGAAAAGTGATAATTTTATTTATGTTCTTTTTTGGCATTTTATATTAAATAAAATTAATATAAAACTGGACAGATAGGACTGGAGACTTGTCAGATTCTGCGGATCCTAATCCAATGCGACAGAGGTCCCAAGGAAAGTTAAGGAGCGGTTTCTTCCAATGCGACAGCCCAAGTCTTGATTCCAAGGAATATAATATTGGCTTAGAAGGAGGCACTAGTAGTACAACAACGATATTATGAGGACACACCTCATCATGTGCAACAAGCAATTGGGAATCCCAGAAGAATTTCAGTACGGGGTGGTGGATACGAGATTTTCTTGATGGCTGGATGCAAAGGTCTTCACGGCAAAGGTGAAAAGATTAAGCAGAGACAGAATTGATGTCACATTATACATTATTATACATTTTTGATGTCTATTTTATTAATATGAACATGTACAGTTATACAATATGGTTACAATAAGTTACGGAGTTCCCAACTCTTGTAACGGTAAATTAACTAACAAACTAGTTAAGGATGTAATTAGGTATTTTCCTTAACACTCCCCGTTAATTACGTCCCATAAAAACTATCATTATCATTAGCTACCAGTGCATTAGAGTCCCCCTTAAAGATAACTTGGTCCGAGTCCCACACTCTGAGATTAAAATCTCATACCTTCCCCAGTTAATCGAAGATTCAAATTCTGCTCGAAACCAGGGACACACTACATGATCACATATTGATCTATGTATCCCTCACTCCATCAGGTCTTACAAAACAAGGGGAACACAACTTGCTTACTCCTCTACCAGAGTGGACTTAACACCACATTCCTCCATTGGCCAGCACCTCAAGCTGCTCGAAACCAGTGATAGTTGCGATGTATCATGGCCAGCGCTTCATGGTGCTCGAAACCAAGGATACATGCTACATGATCACATACTGACCTGTCTTGGCCTGATTCAATTAGGGCTTACTGAACATGGAGAACAAAGCTTGCCTACAGCAAAGCCCACCAAAAAACTTAGACCAAAAAATACTTACTGGAGTGTCTACTGGGGTGTCGGGTACAACTGAACATGCACCCCTCAAATTACAACAATTCATTTCTTATGTATTTGTTGATGAATGAAAAAACCAAAAATTTAACAAAAAATTAGTTGTATTTTGTTTCATGTCTCTGCACATCTTTTTTCTTTGAGACTTTTTTCTTCGCGGCTTTTTGGTTTCCTTTCTTTCTCAAGGTGAGGTTTTCCTACATGCAGTTTTACTTCTCAATAATGCGGAAACGTTGTCCATAAAATGGCTCGGCGTCAACAATTCTTGCTCTTCAACAATAGAAGAGGCAATACTTTTGTCTTGTTGATTTTCGCTTCATGGTGACTCTTCTTCATCTTTCGGCTTTGTTGGCCTGGATGGAATATGTTTCTTCAATTCACTGAACTTATTTTCTCTTTGCAACTCTCTTTATAAATGCGAAAATAAATCTCATCACCATGCTTCACATTTGTTTCTCCTTTTTTCTCTCTTGAATTTACCTTCGTCTTGGACTTCCATATTCTCATGTCATTTGTTAGAGTAGCCAATTCTAACAAAATAACTAAATTCGTATTGAGATAGCTAAGCTCAATACTTTTTTATATTTCAAATTCCAAAACATGAAAAACTTAAATTCTCATAAACCCTTCAACAACATATTTTTATTTTTTTAAGATTTTCCACATGAATATCTCCCATACATTACTCTTTCCTTGAATATCTCCCATACATTACTCTTTCCTTGGCATAAAATTTTAATTCTTGACTCACTTCTTGATGTCGTTTTACCCAAGCCAAAAATAAATCACATTGCCTTTGAAATTAAAATTTAAAATAACACTTCAGGTTATTCAGGTTACAGAGTGGGATCCCAAGGCAGGGGAGGGAACAATAACACTTCAGATTTAGTCAGGTTATAGAGTGGGATCCCAAGGCAGGGGAGGGAACAATGAAAGTTGGATGCACTTCAGATTTAGTCATGAGCTCCAATCCAATAATTATGAAAAAAATTGCTTATCAAAAGTAAGCCCAAAAACTCCCACTAATATAGGCCCTTCTAAACCCAGTCCATTCTAACTCTACTATATATATATATTGAATAATATAAAAAAGGAGTTTAAAATCCAATCCTCTTTTGGCAAATGTCAAACTATCATGACTAACATATTTTTTATAATATTGATATATAAGTAGAACACCTTAAAAATTAAATTGAAATATCTATACAATTTATAAAAAATGAATTAATGTATAATATTTCATTAATTGATATTAACATATAATAAATAATAATATATGTAGCTATAACTATTATTTGTTTTTTTATTGATTTATATATTTCTACACATTCATAGTTTCTAATCAAACATGAAACCATGGAATTCAAAAATATCATCATGAAATTCAAAAATATAAAAAAAAAATTAAACTTGAAGTTATGACCCTCAAATATACTCATTTAAAATACTATAATGAAATAGCAAGTAAGAGAGGAGCCCAATTTTTAAGTCAAGCATTATCATCTTCAACTATAATTTTACAGAGGGGATTAACATAATCCGTAATATCCATTCTTCTTCTTCATAAATGATCTCATCTTTATATATATATATATATATATATAAAATATTTCATTCATAAAAAAATAAAATTATTTTTATAATTATTTGATTTAAGTGAATTATTATGTATTTTAGTTTAAAAAAATTTGCAAAATTTATTTCAGAAAAAAGATTTACTTACCATGACATCATAAAAACTAGAACAACAACATTATAAATAATGTTGTTGATATCAATTATTTTTATAATGAATAGGCAAGATTAAGGTCAGGAATTGAGATTAAAATAAAAGTAGTTAAAACTTTAGACTAAAATTTCACATATGCCTCATTTTTCAGCTTTTTAACATTTTCATAAAAATTTGATGATTGATATACATAAACAATCTATGTATATGAAAAATTGGACTCTTAATGAACCAAACATTCAATAATAAATTGAAAGACATCTAAATGTAAAAGGAAGATCATATACCTGGACTTAACATCACTCCCATGAAAAGAGAATAAAATTCAATCTTCATTGTCATTCATGTGTTAAAGAGAATAAAATTCAATCTTCATTGTCATTCATTTTGAAATTCAATATTGACATGTCGATTTTCAAGGATTTGGTTGATTAAGGGAGGGATACAATCTCAAGAATTTGGTCAAGAATTGAAACTGCATTGCATGGCACTTATAAAAATCTTAACGACATGACTAACTAGCCATTGAATCTGTCTCATATTTAAATCTACAAATTCTCTCTCTCCGTAGAAATCAAAATTGAAGAATTCTTCTTTCACGGGCCTATTTAAATATTTTGTTACCCTACATTATTTTATGTGTATTTTTCATTTTTAAGTAATTTTGTTTATTCAGTTTACAAGAAGTTGATGTTTGATGGTGAATAATAAGTTGTCATGATTTGAATTCAATAAAATTAATTAAATCGCTCAAATATAGATTATGTTATTTAAGGTGCTATAAATGGTATGTCACTTGTAACTTCTACGGTTTTACATTTTATGAATCCTCATGAAACTATGTATTCAGTATATAAACATAAAACTATATTGTATATTGACAAAAGAATGGAGGATGTATTCAGTATATAAACATAAAACTATATTGTATATTGACAAAAGAATGGAGGTTCAAATAGATGGAAAGTGTTATTTTACAGAGTGCCATTAAATTTTTCACATGAAATCTCACCTCTCTTAAAAATATATATATATATATATAATAAAAAAACAGTTACATACTTTAATGTTATGCAGGGTAAGGAAACATATTACATAAAAATCCCAAATTTCAAAGCCTATTGAAGAATAAAACGTAATAAAATAACATAATCTAACTTCTCTTAAAAAAGCGTGATAAAAAACCTAGAATTATATCTGGTATCGATAAGACTCTCACTCCATTCCTAGATTATGTGGAATATAGAAATCGTTTCCCACTGTCACGACTCACTTGGAACATGGTGCAATTTGTTCAACACTAGACCATTTTCCAATCCCAGACAGAGTATGATTTTCCTTCGTCGCTTATACCTGAAGCATCATAGACCATCTCATGCATTTCAAAGTCCCCGTCGTGAGAGGGATTTATGACCAAGATCTCACCGCAATGGAGGCCTTCATTTTCTCATTTTACCTATTCTTCATTCTCCAAGAAGGCCTTCCCATCGGAGTTATCTTCCCCAATTGGAGATCAGGCGCCGATTGTAGGCAATAGTTGTAGATGATGGTGGATCTGCCCCTCGCGGGGCTTGGCAAAGGGCATATTCTGGTGGAAGGATTGGGTTTACCAACCCTCAATAAGGTGTGAGGCTCTCCACATTGCTCGGAAAGAGCTGAGCGTCGCTCCCACTCTCATTTACACCCATTGCTACACCCATTCTCATTGAAATATGAAACGCCTCCCAATTTAACGTCCCCTTAATTGAAATAGTTGCTACACTTCACAATTATGAAAACCAAAATGAAACTCCAACCAACCATGCCACGCTTAACACCCTACATATTCCGCAACTAAGTTAATCACAATCAAATGGAATAGTTGTTAATCTCTTAAACATTAAAATCAGTTGGTGATCACAGTGATTTCTTAATATGATTAAGTAAATGTGAAAAAGTAAACATATAAACGTACATCTTTATAAAATCAAGGAAATTAATGGTTGAAATCACAACCCGTGATTATTGTGACGATGAAGAATATTCCATCAACATTTAATAATATCCATAGAAAACGTATTAACGATTAAAAACCTATTAAATGTGCACATTTACAATAGGTATACGCCTCGGCGTAATTATGTTCATGTTATATTAAAATTTTGATTTAAAAAATATCATAAATTTATTTCTAAACATTTTATATAATGATTTTTTTCCAAGAAAAAAAAACATAATTCTATTCATCCGAAGATAACCGAATTACATTTTGCAGGTGCCTTAACCATGACCCAATCATGGGTAAAGTGATAAAAAAAGAGAATCCCAAAGGGGCCCGGAATTTGGCTAATAAGCCACAAAGAAATATACAATAAAATGAGTGGGAAACAACCCGAAATAAGTCCGAAAACTACCAGTGAAGTACAAGAAACCCCTCCATGAAAAAAATGTCAAGAAAGAAATCCCAAAGAAAACCCCAAAGGTCAGAAGGACCATGTCAAAGTGGTATGAAGTTCTCACATCAATAGAACCAAAAAGCAACAATGCCAAGGAAAACCCCATCCTACAAACACCAGAAAAAAGAGAAACCAAAAAGTTGCACGCCCTACAAAAGAACCTCAAAGTGTCAACGAATCAACACTGCACACACTTAGAGAGGACCTCAAAGATCTGGCTAAACCCCCCATCTGATACGAGGAAGAGAGTTTCATAGACACCCTCCAAAAGGACCCTGATCTAAGGAAACATCAAACGTTGAATGAACCAACATAACAAGAGAGAGGAACCACCAATAGGAGTGAGAAAACCCCAAAAAGACCTTGTTGAGAGAAAATATCAATGAGAGCCTCCAAAGAAAACCTAGAAGTAGGATGGAATAGGATAGAGTGACATACATTCCTTGTGAAAAGAGAGGATACAAAACCCTGAATCCTGGGTTCAAATATTCAAAACTCGGCATCGAAAAATTTGAAACTAGAACCATGGAGTAGAGGGTATACATCTAACCCAGAAAAATGACCCTGAGACTAGAGAGGGATATCAAAAGGAGATAACATAGATGATTTCTAAAGTAGAGGGGCCACCCACAGAGAAAAAACTGGCGGCGAAAAATACCCCAAGCAACCAAAGAAGAAGATCCATGCAAAAAAACCAAACCTAGATTTGCGCAATATACGGGCTGATATGTAAAATACCATATCAGAAGGAGAAGTGATCTCCACACCCACCACAAACCACCGGATCATGGAACTATGCAAACAAACTGCACAAAATTGGACAACGAAAAGGGTTCAGGAAACAACAACAGACGACGATCAAAGGAAATATCCAAGCCACATGAATCAAAGCAAAGAAGAAGATCCACAAATCCAAACACAACACATCGGAACAAACCCCGAACTGAGCAAACCAAGTCCCACCAAGAAAGAAGGAGGCATCGTATATGAGCATAGAAGCACCAAATCAGAAGAAGAAACAACACCCGCAACCTGCCACCAAAAGGGAAACTGCTTGCAACATTATCCAAAGTTGCACCAAAGACACACACCAAAACTGTTCCTAGAGAATAGAGCTCGAAACCCTCCATGCGAGCAACAAACCCAGCTCTTGGGTGTGGAGTTTGTGGCTAGAGTTTCCCCAACTAGAGACCCTCGGTTTTGTATAATGATTTATATGTATTTTTATTATATAAAATAGTATTATATATGTAAAATCATTAAAAAAAAACAATTTTTTTTCTATTGTGATACGAAAAAAAAAATCATACTATATTAAAATTCACTAATTTAAATATATATATATATATATATATATATATATATATATATTTTTAATGTTAAACCGTTTGTACAATAATTTATATATATTTTTATTATATAAAATAATATTATTCCACTAATAAACTCAATAGAAATTGCTTTCATATACTTTTGTACATATATTTCCATGAATCTTTTACAAAGGTAATATTCTATTAACTTGATTCGATGCTATTAATAATATTCATTTTCATTTTTTTAACCCATTTTATGAACAATATACTCTTAAAGGAAGCGTGCCTTTAACCCTTTTTCTAAACAATATGCTCTCAAGGATGTATTATTAGGATATCAAAAGAGAATATAATGATATCTATATGATAGATGTGAAAGTTCATTTGATGATGATGATAATTATTATCCACTAAGACTTAATTGGTTTATCAGACCTTAAGAGAAGCTTTTCAAGATCACCATACTTTTGTTGAGTTAAGAGGTTAGGAAGGTTGGTAGTGTGATCAATAATTTGAAAATGAGATCTAATATGGGTATAGGCTGGACAATATAGGAGAAAGTGATTTTAATCTTCAACCTTAGTGTCACAAAGGTGACACACTCTTTTATCCCATGGAGTTTTAGGAATTGACCAACGCCCAGTTTCACTATGGAGCTCGTGAGAATTTGTTCTTATCTTAGCAATGCTTATTTTTTTCTTTTATCCCATGGAGTTTTAGGAATTGACCAACTTCAAAATACCATGGAGCTCGTGAGAATTTGTTCTAGTAAATGCTTATTTTTCTTTACACTTGGAAAACATATAGATAATTTGATCTTCTAGATTATGGTTGATTTCACGCCTTTATAATACCTTAATTTTCTTTTCCTCTAACTCTTTATTACACATAACTACATTTTTTCCCTTAAATCTTGATTTGATGTTTTTACTAGCCCCTATTCTCAAGAAAATGGTTTCTTCTATGATTCCCCAATAGTTTACAGCTTTCAAGACCGCCTTATGACATCCCTCCTCGCTTGAGTCGCATGGTGGTTATGACTTGATTTCAAGCAATTTTAGGTAGCCTTTGTGTTCCATGTTGTTTAACTTGTTCTTATATGTTAGGTATCTAGTCATGCCAACTCAATGGGGAGAGGCTTGTTTCTATGAGGAGGATGGATATGGTGTATTTCCTTAATTCCTTTGAGATTATAGGTTATAAAAATTCTTTTGCATTTGCTCTACCTTTCTCCAGGAATCACTTAGAGATACCACACTCTAGACTTCACATCCATAAAGAATAACAGTGTAATAAGAGTTTCAAAGAGAGGAGTTTCTTCTTATCCCACCCAAAGATCACCTGATTTACAATTGTTTTCAGTCTGTAATAAGATTTCCATCCCCACAATCATTTTCTCAATGCTATAATTCCAATTGAGCCAGGGTGGAATATCACTACAAGAGAGCCTAGGCTGAAGTCACTTCCTCCAAGTTGTTGTTGTCATATACAAAGGTAATCATAAGGGGATCTTATTATTGGATTTAATAATCATGACCTTAGTCTTATTAGTATTAATATACCTGTTGGAGAAAAAATCCTTGAGGAGAAGGATTTTCTACATCATGGGGAATTCTTGCCATAAGAACTATCATCGGAAAGAAGAAGATTGATGACTATACCATCGAGAGTAGAGTCGACACAACCTACTTCTTTTTCCCAAGCATTCTTCTTGAACTTAGACAATGTATATGCCAAAAGGGTAGGGGTAATAAGGGACAACCTTGTTTGACTGTGATATTGCAGTTAATATCTTTTTTACCATCCCTCAGTGTTTTTTAAGCTTAGCAATAACATTCTCATACATCCTTATTGCAATGTGTTCTCACTTCGAGAGACACTTTTATCTATTCAACCTATTCCAAAGGTATTTCCTAGATACCATGTCAAAAGCTTTTCAAAAGTCAACAAAACAACAAAAATATTGGTTTTAGTATCATAACCCTCCTCGAAAATGATCCTAAAGGTAACAAGATGGTACAAATTGAATGATATCTCCAACTTGGCCTAGCCCTCGACCTTATTTTATCTGACTTTCAGCCAAATGCCAATCTCTTTCCAAAATAATTCCATATAGGTTTTAGTTTCTAAATGAATGGATGATATATATATAGATATATATATATATATTAAAGAATAATTTTTTAAAGTTGAATACCATAAATTTTGAAAGAAATGTTAATATTTTAAAATAATTATAAATAGATTTTATATATTATTTAATAATCATTTTTTAAAAATTATTATAATTATTATATATGAAAAATTAAACAACTTTTATTTTATTGTTGTTTTATAAAAAATTAATTTTAATTTTTTTTAAATTAACGCTTTTATTTTTTGATTTTTCTTTACAGTATATGATGAATTTATTGGAGAAATATCCCAAATGCTCAAATACAAGTGAAGGTACACAGGTAATCTTTTTACCCACATATAATTTTATAAGTATAATAATTATATTTTAAAGCACAAATTTGTTAAGTACAATGATTGTATTTCAAGTAAGTCTAGTGTTTAATGTAAGCTTTAGTTTAATGTTTTTTATTTTTTAAATTTTTAATTATTTTTATTTATAACATATAATATTTTTTTATTTGTAGATATAGAACTTTTTATTTATAATATATAATATGTTTTAATTTATACATATAGAACTAAATAAGATTTTATGATATATGAAAATTTAAATTCATAAATAATAATTATAAATTTAAATCATTATGTATGAGGATGATGATTAATTGAGACTAATTACTTTATTGGATCTTAAGAAAGTAGGAGAAGCTTTCCAATATCACCATAGCTTTGATGACTTAGAAGGTTAAGAAGGTTTATATTGTGACAACTATTTTTAAATTGGGATTTAATATAGGTATCTGAAGGGAAATAAAAAAGGAAGTTATTTTCATATTCTACCATCCTAGTGTCACAAAGATGACATATTATTTCATCCCATGGTGTTTTGGGAGGTTTCAAACACCCAATTTCACTGTGTAGCTGGTGAGAGTTCGTTCTTATTTTAACAATGTTTATTTTCTTCTTTGCACTTCTCAAAGCTAAGAAACGATTTTGATCTTCTAAATTAGGGTGGACCAACTCGTTGTACTATCTTAATTTTCTTTTATCCACTAATTATTTATCACACCCCTCGTATCAGGTGACATAAAAGCAATGAGACATGAGGCCACCAACCGAAGGCAACCACCACGTGTCATCACAGTTGGTTGGCACCTTCCATCCCCACCAATGCCCATCGCCTCACTTCATGGGGTTTAACACCTCCTCCTCTGGGCATGTTTCTTCCTTCAGGACTCAACGTCACTCCATCGCTCATCTTGCTCTGATGATGCCTTGTTGGTACTCGCGTCCACTCTCGCTCGCCCTCTATAATTTGCAATCCATTATGATTGTACCTTTGGATATCATTATCCTTACGAACCTGCTCTCAACCCATCATGGAATCGTCTTTCCTCACACTCGGTCATGCCAGCCTATTCTTCATATGGTCCTCTTGCAAACACACACTCCACAACCTTCTATTGGTCCCTCTACTTGCTTCCCATCCTTTTTCTCGTGGCCTCATATCTACCCACGAGGTGTCTCCTCTTTTTGTTCCAACAGAGGTTCCTCATGTAGAAACAAAGGCCACTCTGGCTCTCGTCTCATATTAGATTCCAAAAATTCCACTGAGGCTTATCATGCTCATACTCCACCTAATATCAGAGATAATATTGATCTTGCTAAAGTCAATGTCTGTGTTTTGAGGAACTTCATATCTAATGAGGAGGTGCTTCATTCAAATAGCTTATGGATTCAGGATATGTGAAATATCCAGGCTCATAACTCTCAATATCTAAAAATAGTTGACATATACTAACACTTAATTTTGTTGATGGGTTGACTCCTGGTTGAATATCATGAACCACAACAAGAGATATTGTTGTATCTTGAAAATGTTTAGTTCCAGGTCAAGCAAATTGATCACAAGTTGAACTTGACGACACAGAAGATGAAGGATTGGACCTCAAAAACTTGGACTTCCCCAACCTCATGTGTTTGTTGTTGAGGGCCATCCTATTACTTAATTTTAACTATTTTTAGCTTTCTTAGTTTGTATTTTACCATAGGAGGTCTCAGTGTCTTTAGCCCACTTCATTGCAGTTATATAGAGATTAGACAACAATCAATTTTTTTTGTACAAATGAGAGCCGTAGGCTCTATTTTATTCACTCATATAGTTTTAAAAGACGAAAATTTCACAAACTTGTAAACAAGATGATCTATTTTTGTTGGTCTGACAAGATGATCCATTTTTGTTGGTCTGGTTTCCCAAGTTGCAGGTTGGGAACAAATTTTTTGTACAAACTTTCTATGGAAATATAAAGATACATGATAGTTTAAAAAAAAATAAAAAATATCACACCACATATTATCCTTAAATTTATAAGTGAATTTTTTTGTAATATTATCGATATTCTCCATCATGGATTCTTATTGTATTCCCTAATGATTTCACATCTTTATGCCATCCCCACTTGAGTTGTTGGTGGTTTTGGCTAGAGTTTGAAGCAATTTTGGGGAGACTCTTGTCATCCATGTTGTTTATATTGTTCTTATACATTAGGTATCTAATCATAGCAATGCTCTCAAAAACTTATATACAATTTTAATTTAAATATATTTATTTAGAAAAAAAAAATTAATTCTAATTCTAATATATTTTTAAGGTCAGGGCAAAGCCACACACCAAATTGATGTAGGAGATCCCCTTGTTTGTGGGACAAGGAACCCCATGGGTGCAACAAGTTGACTCCTAAAGTCTATAGAGATATGCATACTTACTCCCTTGTGGATTTGAACCTATAACCTTTAAGGAGGAAACACATATTGTTAGCCATCAACTCTACTAAAATAATACTAAATTACTTTTTTAAATATAACCTAAAATTAAATATAAACATAATTTTTTTAAATATAATATAAAATTAAATATAATCATGAACCATTTATAATACACTAAATATTAATGAATATTTTATTTATTTATTTCACATTTAGAACATTGAAGAGTGATATATTAAACTAATATTAAAAAAATTCTGCTTTCTTTTTACTAACTTGTTTCAGTATATTTTTATGGGATGTTTAATAGGAAATGTTGATGATATGATGATATATTTTAATGGATAAATTTATAAAAAGACTTAATATTGATAAATATTTAATTTATATATTTCCCATTTAGAACACTGAAGTGCAATATATTAAAGAAATATTTATTTTTTCTGCTTTGTTTTCTTCTAACTAGTTTCAGTGTATTTATAGGATGTTTTATAGGAAATGTAGATGATATATTTTAATAGATAACTTTATTAAAAAAATGTTTATGAGATGTTTTATACTAAATGTTGATGATATATTTTAATAGATAATTTTATTTAAAAATGTTAAAGGAAGTATTTTTTATAAACTAAGTTGATTAATTAATGTAGTAATAATAATAATAAATTATTTTAAATAAACAACATATATTTGAGAGTGTAGGTTTATACAGTTTGTTATAATGTTAAAGATTTTTGTAAAAAATTGTTTATGATGTTTTAAAACTTGGAATGTGAGTAAACACTCTATTTATTATCGGGGAGATTTTTTTTTCCATAAAAAAATTATCTCGATTTTATATAATGTATAAGATCGTTTACAGGGAAAAATACATCAGAGAATCAGTGGTGAGCTGTGGACGGAAGACGGCGCACCAAAACAGAGTAAACAAAGAACGACCAATACAAAAAATCTCAAACTGCTCAGCTGCAAGTTGAGACCTTACAACACTGTTACAGATCGAGGTGGAGTCGCTATCAATACTAACGAAGAAGCAAGAGAAGCCAAACATCAATCAGTAGATATTCAGATAGGATACCGAGCTCTCAATCCCGCTATCGCAGTGGAAGATCGAGAGTCTCCCTGCCTCCTCAAGTAACGTTCTTTTTGAGAGAGCGTCCGCCTCACGATTGAAAGATCTAGGAAAGTGTTGGAAACTGAATTTTGTGAAACCTTTGGAGAGATCACGCGTTTTCTGTTTCCAGCATTCGACGTGGACTATGCAGAGCTTTGACTTTTGAGTAATCGAGTCTATGATGACTCTCGAGTCGCCGCGGACGAGCAGATGAGTGATGGACCAAGAAGAAGCAAGGAAGAGGGAAACCCAAAGCCCCATGAGCTCCGCTTTTGTATTAGTCCCCGGACCACAGTTGAGAAACCACTTTTTGATTCTCGCGGATGAGCTTTGAAAAAACCTCCGGCTCCACAACAGAGACCATTTGAACGGGCCGCTCCATCAAAGTAAGTTAGGGTGTACCCTTCTGGCATAACAAGGTCAAACGCTTTGGAGAGGGAGGGCTTAGCAGTAGATGGATGCCAGTTGTAGGTGGCCAAGATTCTGTTAAAGACGGCTAGTGAGGAAGGGGGCCGATCCTCAAACAGTGCCCAATTACGCTCGATCCATAGTTGCTAGCTTATATGAGCAGCCAAACAAATCGGAGAAGATTTATTCAAGTGCCACGAGTTGAAACAACTTGAGATTGAGTCACCACTCTAGGAGTAAGGAAGTTTAAAGAAGTTCAACATTTTGTTCCATACATCCATCCAGAACTCACAGTGAATTAAAAGATGGTGTATGTCTTCCTAAGCTTGGCGACAGAAAGGGCAAAAACTGGGCCCTTCCCAGCCTCTTCGGCGGAGCGAGTCCCACGTTAAGATCTTACCTTTTCCGGCCAGCCAAACAAAAAGTTTATATTTGAGGGGTAGCTTCTAGTTCCAGAGATGAAAGAACTAGGAGGAGTCGGAATCGAGAGCCTGCTGATTTATCAGTGAAAAATATAAGTTCTTTACGGAAATGATGCCCGAAGCATCACCTCCAACCCACCTCAGGGAATCCGGCTCCTCAATCAGGGAAATGCCAACAATCTTTAGAGCGGAGGTGAAACGGTTCCATTCCACTACCTCCCGTCCACTAAGAGACAACTCGGTACAACCCAACCATAAATCCGGGAGATAGGGGGATCCACTCGGACTCCCAACCTGCGCGAGGTGTATCAAATTTGAAGAGACTAGCTTTGACAACAACGTCGGGGAGAGGATCGAACAGTCCTCCATTATTATCGGGGAGACTTGAAGTTTGTATGGAGGAAAAGAGGACAAAAAGTTAATTGAATTTAAATATTAAAAATATATAAAAATAATAAAAAAATTGAAAAAATATATTACATATTTATAGTTAATAATGTTAGAGGATAAAAAGGAAAAAATAAAGTCACAAGAAAATTCAAGTAACTTAATATGAAATGAGAAAAATTAAAAAAAAGTAAAAAATAGAAATATTAAAAGGATAATTAATAGAAAAAAATTAAATTAACTAGTATATAATAAAGAGATCAAAATTAATAAAAAAAGATATTAAAAGATAAAAAAAATGAAAAGAGATAAAAAAATAATAATAAAGAGGATAAAAATGAAAAGGAAAAAAATAAAATGAAAAAAAATATTTAATAAAGAAGAGAAAATAGGGGAGAGAGATGAAAAAATAATCTAAACTATCCTATCTTTCTCATCATCATAGAGGTGTTTGTGAACAACTCTCTCCTCATAGAAAACAGTAGACTACTAGTCTATATTATAAAGAGATAAAAATTAATAGTAATAGATATTAAAAGATGATAAAAATGAAAAGGAAAAAAATAAAAGGAAAAAAAAAGATATTTAATAAAGATGAAAAAATGGGGGAGAGAGATGAAAAAATGATCTAACTATCTCATTTATTCAGTCATTCAAGAGGTGTTTGTGAACAACCCTCTCTTAATAGAAAAATTGTGAGGACTCAAGAATGAAGTACATCTAGTTAATAAATATGACAACAACTAGCAATGAGAAACATAATTATCAAAGTCACAAATGATAAAATTACAAGATTAACTAAACTTGTAGTCATCTTCTTAATTCTTAATTAAAATTATAAATATGTTTTTTAATTTCAATAATTTCTAAAATAAAACCAAAAAATATTTACTATAATTTTTTTTTT
>SNQJ01S0201407.1:0-16868 GCA_010110895.2 Picea sitchensis | reverse complement strand
AGAGGTTGCCCCCTCGAAGAGGCAAGTGAACATTGCTATCTCTAATAAAGGTGCTCTTTGTGGTGTTATTCTGGTATTGTTCTAGCTATAATATGGTAGTTCCATTACTGCTTGCTAAATATTTTTTTTCCGCATATTATTATTCATCCAGTATATTGCAAGTGGTATCAGAGCTCCTTCTTGAGCAGACTTCATGGGTAATTTGTTTTCCAGGGTAGAGACGTATTATGGCATCTTTAAGCTAAAGAGATCTATTGTTATGTGCATAAAATCGCGGCTGGGGACTCATACATGTAGGAAATACAAGTCTTACTTAAGCACACATTGTTGGCCACCCTTGTAACCCTTGTTGGTACCCCTTTGAGTGGTAGCACATCAAACATCACATGTATACAAATCGACCTAGATATCCTGAAGCCTCCATGGAAAATCCAATTGGCCATCCGAATGCTATAGTGCCACCAAGAAAAACACTCAGGAATATACTCTCTAGTACCTGGGTAGTCGGGTAGTATGGCTAAGGGCACGGTCTAGCCTCCTTGGTTGGTGCCCTAGGATATTGGTCCAGGTACTACTGTTGGACCCCACACGTATATCAGAGAGCTATAGCACAGGGAAAACACTTGTCTGTAGAAATCTTGAATACCCTAACCCTTGGGACAGAAAAATAAACAGAACAAACAATATCTATTGCCACACAACAGTGTCTCCTGCATTCTGGTTGTGAAGTTCCTAGACATTTCTTCCCATTAAGAATTTGGGAATTTAGTCACTGTAGTATTATTCAACTCAGAGTAAAACTCTGCATGAGTAATAAAAAAAAATTATGGGGCTCGTTAGAACCCTTATTTGTAACTGAGTCCATTGCATTCCTCTCTTCATTCTGATCGCAGTGGTACCCTTCACTTTTAAGTCTTTTTTTTTTTTCTCTATGGTGCCACCCCTTTCTAAGACACCCTTATTTGACACCTATCCCATTGGAATCCTCTCTTTGTCCTGATCACCCTAGTACATCTCAGTTTTTGTGGTCCCGATTGTCATCCCACCACCTCAACTACTACCTAAGCCACTACCATTCCAACCACCCGATCTTAGACCCAAGAAGATTGGGATACTAGGTTGTCCAGCTTAGAATTGTGAATGCACTCCATCCTCGCTACCATACAAACAACAATCAATGACTCCCTCTCTGAAACAATCCAAGCAACCATCTATGATGCCATGCATCCATTCATAAAAGGTAAGTAGGTAGAACCCAATGCAGAGGACCCTCAATATTCCCATTATGAGCATACTCATTCCTCCCACTCCCCTTAGGGTTCTCCACAATCTTGGAATAAGGTTCCCAAAGTTGAAATTCATAAATTTGATGGCTCCAACCCAACAGGGTGGATCTCTCAAATGGAACCATACTTCACCCTCCATAATATTTGGGATGATGAGACCAAACTCCATGTAGGGTTTTTGTACTTGAATCAATAACAATGGTAGTGGTGGCAGTGAAATAAGAAATGTTATCTAGGAATAGCCACTTTGAACATGTTCACTAAAGAAGTTTGTGCCTGTTTTGATAGGGAATCAATTTTTTTGGGTAGACTCACCCAGATACACCAAACTGGATCAATCACAGATTTCATCACGACATTTGAATAGTTGGCTATCCAGATCGAGGGCTTATCTGATGCATTTTACCTTGAATGTTTTATCAATGGCTTAAAGGAAGCCATTCAAGTTCATGTGAGCATGCATCATCCTACTACTTGGTTGCAGGGATGTCAATTAGCTAAGGAAGCAAAGACCATCCTTCAAGCCCCACCCATGAAGGCTCCAGTTCTCAACCATCCTCACCCCAGAGCTCACCCAACTGCGACACAAACATTGAAGGTCCAAAAGGTATCTCCAACTGAAATGGCAGAATGTCGCAAGAAAGTACTTTTCTATTATTGTGATGAAAATTATTCACCAGGGAATAAATGTCGAGAACAAAATTTCTTTTAGATTGATGCATCTGCTTCATCTCCTTCTGAATATATCTCATCAGATGAGTATCTTGACCCAGATGCGACACCAAGTGATCACGCTGAAGATCCAATTGTAACCCTTGTGGAACTAGAGTAACCCATCATATCACTTCATGCACTCTCAGGTATTTCAACCCCGCAGACATTGAAGCTCAAGGGTTACATCAAACATCAGTTGGTGGTGGTGTTGATTGATAGTGATAGCATCCATAATTTTATTCATCGTGGGCTTGCTGATGAGATCCATTGTTTTGTCCACCCTATTTCTAATTTTCAAATACTCGTTTCTAATAGTGGTATTATGAAGTGTGGGGGGTGTTGTGAGAATGTAAAAATACAAATGGGTGATTATACTATGAAAACCCACATGTTCTCTATTTCCATGGGTGGTTGTGATATTGTATTAGGAGTGGAATGGATTTGCACTCCGAGGCCAATCAAAATGGATTATCAAGAATTATATATGAGATTCACCCAAGACACTCACTCCTATAACCTATGAGGTCTCCAAGCGGGCTCTCCTGAAATCGTCAGCTCTCACATGATGGAAAAACTATTGAAGAAAGGCCACCATGGTGTGATTTCTCAATTTAATTCCATCTAGGTCACTAAACAAGCCTCTCAGGTAGTTCCTTCTAGCTTGCAAATCATCTTGGAAAAGTATCCCAAGGTCTTTGAGATTCCCACAACCTTACCTCCCTCCAGGGGTGATCATGATCATAGCACCCCTCTCCTTCTGATCAGTCAACCCCCAAATGTACATCCATATAGATATCCATTTTCTCATAAAAATGAAATAGAAAATATGGTACAATAATTACTAGAGGCAGGGGTAATTCACCCTAGTACAAACCCATATTCTTCACTAGTGGGGATGATCTTAAAGAAAGAAGGTACTTGGTGCATGTGCCCTGATTTTCATGCCCTCAATAAACTAACCATCAAATATAATTTTCCCATTCCTGTCATTGATGATATGTTGGATGAACTCGAAGGTGCCCGTGTATTCACCAAATTAGACCTTCTCTCAAGCTACCATCGAATTCATATGAAAGAGGTAGATGCTTCAAAGACTTCTTTTAGAACTCATAAAGGACATTATGAATGCTTGGTCATGCCTTTTGGCCTTTTCAATGCCCCATCCACCTTCCAAAGTCTCATGAATAAATTATTGAAACCTTACCTTCGAAAGTTTGTATTGGTTTTCTTTGATGACATCCTCATTTACAACCACACTTGGGATAGCCACCTTCTTCATCTAGAAAAATTCCTTCACATGTTGTAGGAAAACTACTTGTTTGTCAAAAATACCAAATGTTTATTTGGAGCCAGTGAAGTGGAATACTTGGGACACATTTTCATTCGAGAATGGGTAAAAATGGACCCCAAAAAGATCCAAGCTATGCAGGAATGGCCGTGACCCAAGACCTTAAAGAGTCGAAGGGGTTTTCTTGATCTCATAGGATATTACATGAAATTTGTCCACCATTATGGAAAAATTACTAAGCCAATGATCGACCTTCTTAAGAAGAATGCATTTCATTGGACACCTACTACTGAGAAATTCTTCACAAAATTAAAGAGGGCCATGCGCACTACTCCTGTCATAGTATTGCCTAACTTCAAAAAGTCCTTTGTGGTGGAATCAAATGCTTCTAGCACTAGTATAGGCCCAGTTCTCACACAAGATGGTCGACCTTTGGCCTTTACTAGCCAAGTGTTGAGTGGCCGCATTCTAGGTAGATCTACATATGAAAAATAAATGATGTATATTCTCCATGCGGAGCACACATGACGACCATAACTCTTGGGACGTCACTTTCAAATCAAAACATATCACCGTAGTCTGAAATATTTTTTCGAGCAATGAATATCCTCCCTAGAACAAAATAAGTGGTTGACTAAAATGTTGGGTTATGATTATGAAATTATATACAAAAAGGGAAAAGATAATAGAGTAGACGATGCATTATCATGGCAACATGAGGAAGATGACTCCCTCTTTTCCTTATCCTTACCAATCCCTGATTGGATTGAAGAAGTACTCAAAGAGTGGCTAACACACTCCACTCTCTCCAAGTTAATTCAACGCCTTCATGAGGACCCTAATCTTCCCATCGACTACACTTGGAAGGACAATATTCTCATATATAGCTTAGTTCTCTCACCCTCTTCAACACTCAAGCCACAAATATTAAATGAGTTTCACTCATAAGATATTGCAGGTTACCCAGGCTTCCAAAATACATATGCTCGAGCCCGTCATTCTTTTTTATGGGCAGTAATGAAGAAGGATATCCTTCACTTTGTCAAAAAATGTGAGGTGTGCCAATGTAATAAAGGTGAAACTATCAAGTCTCTAGGCCACCCTACAACCCCTACCCATTCTAGATTCTATATGGACATAAATCTCCATGTATTTTATAGTGGGCCTTCCTAAAGCTGGGAACAAGTCCGTCATCATGGTGGTGGTTGATCACCTTATTGATATTATGGTAGTTGTAGGAGGTACTAACCTCCACTTGTAACCTTTGGCGAGACTAGAATATTCTAGGAAGCAAGAGAAACCCTAAAGCCTTGGATAATAACTCTAGAAGACAAGTTGTCTTAATAGAATAATTAATATTGAGTTATTAGCCCCTAGGAAGAGAATTAAGCCTAGTTAGTTAAGATGGAACAACATAAATAAAGGTCGCTAGAGCTCATTAGTTACTCACTCACTCACGACTGCATAAGGACAAGAAGTGTGCATGAGTGAAGGAGAACTGCAACTATTGTAGTAGTAACTTTGTCTTGGGTTATTGGTTTGGAATTTATGCTTGGTCTTTGGTTATCCTTGCTTGGTGCACTAGCCTGGGTTGGATATTGGTATGCTACTAGAATTATTTTGTCTATCAAGGTTAAGGTTCTCAAAGGTGGCCTTTGTGCCTATGGTTGGGGGACAATATTGCTATATTGTCTATGGTGAAACAAGCACATCCGTTTTTCTAACAGGTTATAGGCCCACACCTCCTTCAGTCAGTATAACCACTGGAAGGAAGCTAAGCCATAATATTATCAATCTTGTTGAAGAACTGTCGCTAGGGTTTCTAGCATGTGCAGTTACTGAAGCATTGTTGCTAGGGTTACTAGAAGGTGCAACTACAAACCCTAAAATCTCTTGCCCAACACCTTATGATGGAACACTTTACTCAAGGAGAAGATATTCTAGTGCACCTTAGTATAGCGCACCTATTGGCACTCTCATAAGGAAAAAACATCAAGGTTGAGATTTTGGGTCAAATTCAATGTTTGACCATTCAAAGTCAAAGTTTGACCAACTATTAGTCAACATAAATCATGAATGAAAAGACAAATAATCTACACTATTCATCTCTTACAGGAACTCTTGAAGATGACATGTGGATAATTGACAGTGGAGCTTCCAAGAATATGATAGGAGACTAGGTCAGACTCTCCAGTCTGAATGAAAAGAAGACATCCTACAAGGTAGAACTTGGAGACAAGAACACCTATCCTGTCAAAGGAATCATTCAAGCCTCCATCAAATTGAAATCAGGTAACAATGTTCATTTGACTAATGTCTTATATGTGCCTAGTTTAGAAAATAATATTGTATCTATATCTTGCCTAGAAGACAAAGGAAATAGAATTGCCTTTGTATATGGTGAAGTACTATCTTGGTCTAGAGAGTCCAACATAGAGAATGCTAGAGTTATTAGAACTCGTGAAGGCAGATTATATAGACTACTAGAACATAATTATGAAGCTCTTGTACATGATGAAGTCAATCCTAGTGAAATTTGGCATAGAAGGTGTGCTCATCTTAACTATCAAGCATTACCTTTCCTTAAGAAAATGGTTGAAGGAATACCAGAAATACAATCTACACATGAAGGAATTTGTAGAGGATGTGCACTTGGTAAAAATGTTAAGAAGCCATTCTCAAGTAGCGATAATAGATCTAAGGAAATCCTAGATCTAATACATTCAAATGTTTTCAGTCTGATGCCAATCAAATATCTAGGAGGTTCTTTTTATTATGTAACCTTCATAGATGATTACTCAAGAAAGACTTGGTTATATCTCTTGAAGACAAAAGATGAATTTTTCAGCAAGTTTCAAGAATTCAAAGCAGAAATAGAAAACCTCACAAGTAAGAAAATCAAGACTTTTAGAAGAGATAATGGAGGAGAATACACATCCAAGGAATTTGTTGCCTTTTGCAAATCAACAGGGATTAGGAGGGAACTAATCGTTCCTCATAATATTGAACAAAATGGTGTAGCAGAAAGGAAGAATAGATCCATTGAGGAAACCGTGAAGGCACTAATGAATGATCAAGGCTTATCCATGTATTTGTGGGGAGAAGCGGCCATGAAAACAATATATGTTCATAATAGAAGTCCCCATTGCATATTGAAGGATATGACTCCAGAAGAAGCCTTCTCGGGAAAGAAACCTAATGTGGAACACTTAAGAATATTTGGGTGCCATATTTACATTCATATACCCAAGGATAAAAGGAAGAAACTAGAACCCTCAGGAAAGAAGGGCATATTGTTGGATATAGTGAATCCTCCAAAGCCCACATAATCTATATTCCAGAACAACATAAGATTGACGTTAGCAGAGACGTAACCTTCAATGAGAAGATGGATTTCAAGAAATCTATAGAAGAATCCATGGACGAAGAAGAATATGAAGAGACTAAAGAAGAAATCACTCGTCTTCCAGAAATTTAGAATGAAGAACTAGAACAAATTGATCATCTGATGCAACCATGCGAACCTAATGAATCAGTCATTGACCAAAAAATAGAAAACATACAACTTGGCTTGAAGCTACTCTACAAGAAGCAGAAAGACTCAAAGCTCCAAGTGGCACTTTCAGAGAAAGCAAGAAGCCAAAATATTCTCCAGCTATGCATCATGTATGACAAAACTTATAAATGAAGAACCCACCACATTTGAAGAAGCAACTTAGAAGAAAAAATGGAAAGAATCCATGACAGAATAATACCAGTCTATCATGAAAAATGACGTGTGGGAAATCGTGCCTAGACCCAAGGAAAAATCATTGATAACTTCAAAATGGGTCTATAAGATCAAACATGCAGTAGACGAAAGCATGGAAAAATACAAGGCAAGCTTCGTAGCTAGAGGGTTCTCCTAGAAGGAGGGAGAATATTATGACGAAACCTTTTCTCATCTTGCCATATATACTTATATTAGAGCCATTATGTCTCTTGTTGCTTCCATGGGATGGAATCTACCTCAGATGGATGTAAAGACAAATTTTCTCAATGGATCAATTAAAGAAGAAGTGTACATTGAACAACCTCAAGGTTTTGAGGTACATCCCAAAGAAACTCATGTTTGCAGATTAAAGAAATCCATGTATGGACTCAAGCAAGATATCCAAGATCTTGGTATGCCAGAATTGGTAGTTACCTAGTAAGACTTGGTTTCTCTAAGAGTCATGCAGATCCAAATATCTACGACAAGGTTGTGAACAATGCATCTATGATTCTACTATTGTATGTTGACAACTTATTCTTGACAGGTGCAAAGTCTCTCATCACACAGTGTAAGAAGGAATTAGCTTCTGAGTTCGATATGAAAGATCTTGGTCTCATGCACTATTACCTAGGACTACAAGTATGGCAAGAACATGGTAAAATCTTCTTTGGACAAGGAAAGTATGCAGTGAAGATTCTTCAAAAAATTGGAATGATGGATTGAAAATCCATGGCTACTCCTATGACCACAGATATAAGAAAAGTAAGAGACTCAGATTCTAATCCAGTAGATCTGTCCCTATATCGGAAATTGATTGGGTTTTTGATGTATCTAGTGAATACTAGACCTAATATTTTCTTTGCTATAAACACTTTAATACAATTCCAGGTGGAACCTAGACATGAGCACTGGATAGTTGCAAAGCATGTTCTAAGATATATTCGTGGGACACTAAACTATGGTTTATGATAAATATCCTTCAATGATATACAACTTCATGGATTCACAGATTCAGATTGGGCAGGGAGTGCAGAAGAAATAAGGAGTACTTCAGGGATGTGTTTCAGTTTGGGCTCTGTTATGATATCATGGGCCAGTAGGAAACAAAAAAAATTTGCACTTAGCACATCAAAAGCAGAATATATCACAACATGTGAGGCATGTACCGAAGTAGTATGGTCGAGGAAGCTGATTTTTGAATTATTTGATCAGGTACCAGATTCGATAGTAATACATTGTGACAATCAAAGATATATGAGGCTATCAGAACACCCAGTGTTTCATGACCAGTCGAAACATATTGAGATCAAATACTACTTTATTTGTGATAAATTCCAGGAAGGAGAAGTGGAACTCCAGTATATCTCCACTGATATTTTGACAAAACCTTTGTCCAGGATAAAGTTTGGGTACTTAAGGGACAAGATGGGGCTCATGGAGATAACTCCCTTAGTTGAAAGGGAAGAGATGGATCCCCAGGATGGTAGGGAGCACTGATATATATTATCGATTCATGGGAAATCATTTTCCAATTTGGAAAATGGTCCAGGTTGGGCAGTTCCTTTCCAGTCCGGAAAGTGGTTTGAGATTTCTAACGCACAGACATTTTCCAATTCGGAAAATGGTCCAGATCGGATAGTCATTTTTGTAATGAAAATGGTTCAATATATTGTTGATGTACCATAGACAACGATTCCCCTTGTGTCTAGTGTGGGGGAATGGTCTAGGACAATCATTCTTCTTGGCAATCACTCTAAGTAATGGTTAAGTAAAATGGTCTGCCTCGCCGGGAAGTCATTCTTTCGAATTTCACAATTATGAGAAGTTTCAAAGAATGGTTCGTTTTGGAGTTTGGTGCAGGAAAATAATTTCCTTAGGAAATGGTCTGGACAATCATTCCCTAGGGCAGACTCATTCTCTCCAGGTTTCACTATGATTAGTGATGAAGGAATGGCCCATTTAGGTGAATGGTATAGGTTCAACAATCAGGGACCTGCATTTCCTAAAGAAGATTCATTCTCTCTAGGTTGCACTATGATTAGTGTTGAAGGAATGGTCCAAGATCAGAAATCAAGGACAATTATTCTTCTATGCTTGGGAGGAATAGTCCAGATAGCCCATGGATGATGTTTTACCTTCTGAGAGAATATTCTCTTCCATATCTCATAGATGTGAGTGGAAGAATGGACCAAATGATATGATTGTTGTAGAGACTGTATGTCTCTGGAAAATAGTTGTATTCTACTGTGGTGGATGTGATCCACTGATATTGACTGTGTGTCACTGGTTAGTAGTAGTGTTCTGCTGAGAGTGGTTGTGTACTACTGGATATTAGTTGTATACTACTATGAATAGGCATAGTCATGTTCCACTGGATGGCATTGTTCTGATTTCCATGAAGACTATCTTGTTGGATAGTGATGATGGTGCTCGTGATTTGATCATGAGATAACTTGTGTGCCTATGATGATGCTACCGGTTGAATGGCTTGTTTGTTCTCAAGACCATTTCCTTTAATACCTCCCTAGCTAGGATTGAGTGTTGATATTATGGTAGTTGCGGGAGGTATTTGTAAGTTTTAAACCTGTGAAGTGAAGAAATGCATATAGATTCTTAAGCAAAATGAAATTTAATCAAGGGCTCATTCACATAGTACACAGAGATTTATACCAAAAACCCTCAACCGGGAAAACCTTTCTTATATTCATTATATCGAATTTCACCATTCACTATACAATATATACAATGTTTTTAGGTATTCCATAGATACCAAAACCCTAATCCATAAAACTGAGATTATTTTTAGTAAACTGCTTAAAATAACAGAAACCGCCCAAAAAGCAAATTTCGCATACCGTCCCCCCCTGGGACCCCCCTAAGGAAAGCGCCCGGTGCACAAGGCACAAACAAAGCACTAGTACGACTAATCATCAAACGCAGTTGCCATATCTGATGTGCCGACACACACACATGCAAAGAATATAACACATACCCAACAATATTGACCTCTACTTGTAACCTTTGACGAGACTAGAATATTTCGGGAAGAAAGAGAAACCCTAAATCCTTGGATAATAACCCTAGAATACAATTCGACTTAATATAATAATTAATATTGAGTTATTATCCCCCAGGAAGAGAAGTCGGCCCAGTCAGTTAAGATGGAGCAGTAGAAATAGAGGGTGCTAGAGCTCATTTGTTACTCACTCACTCATGACTGGATATAGACAATAAGTGCACATTAGTGAAGGAGAACTATAACTGTTGCAGTATTGACTTTTTCTTCAGTTATTGGTTTGAAATTTCTTTTTGGTGTTTGGTTATCCTTGCTTGGTGCACTAGCCTTGGTTGGTTATTGGTCTGCTACCAGAATTATTCTGTCTTTCAAGGTTAAGGTGCTTGGGGGTGGCTTTTGTGCCTATGGTTGGGTGACAATATTGCTATATTTTCTATGGTGAAACGAGCACACCCATTTTTCTAACACGCCTCTCTAAGTATGCTCATTTTTGTGCCTTACCCCACCCTTTTACACCAATACTAATAGCACAAGTATTCCTTGATCATATTTTCAAGTTACATGGCATGACCACCTCTATTGTATCTAATCGTGACCCCAATTTCACAAAAACATTTTGTAAAGAGATATTTAAATTGTAGGGCACCCAACTGAACATGAGCACTGCCTATCACCCCCAGTCTGACGACTAAAAGGAAGTGGTCAACAAATGTTTGGAAACCTACTTGCGGTTTTTTTCTTTGGACTGTTGGTTGTGGAGACTGATTATCTTCTTGATTCAGATGTCTTTGTTTTTTAGCTTTGTTTATACCCCATGAAGACTTTACACCTTGGAAGAATGTACACTCCTCCACGTGAGGGAGTGCAGAGGGAGGTTACCCCCCCTGCGGAGTCCGGGGGCAAGCGGACCCCTGAAGGAAAAATTTTCTTGTAAATGTATATTGTAATTTAAAAATAAATCTGGACCCTTCATTATAAGGTCGCAGATATGACGGTAGAATTTATGTTAAGGTTTTTTCCCCTAGAAGGCAACCCTCTTTTATGAGGGAAATGTATTGGCTATGTATCATTGAAAATATTGTATTCTGAGGCAGGGGATTGTCAGAGAAAGAAGAGGAATTTGCATTAGGTGTGATGTAGGTTGTATCCCTTCATTTGTTGGATAACAATAAAGGAAGGACCTGGAAATTTCTCCGGTGGACGTAACCCACAATAGGTGAACCATGTATATCTGTGTCTCTATTGTATTGTGTATCTTATGTGTATTATTGATGCATTTGTTTTATTTTATTGCTCCATGATCTTGTTTTTCTAACAAATGGTATTAGAGAAAAAGGTAACTTGCATGAAAATAGGATTCCTGGCTCAAGTGGGAGCAATGGCGGAAGATGGAAAGTTTAGGGTCGAGAAATTTAATGGCCGAAACTACCAGTTATGGAAGATGCAGATGGAAGATTATTTATATCAGAAGGATCTATTCCTACCATTGGGTGGAATAACAAATAATCTGATGACCATGAAGGACAAAGAATGGGATGTTCTTGAAAGAAAGGCACTAGGAATGATATGGTTGAGCTTGGAAGCATCGATGGCTTTCAATATTTCTAAAGAAAATACAAGGAAGGAGCTAATGGATGCATTGGCTAAACTCTCTGAAAAACCCTCAATGTCCAATAAGGTATTTCTAATGAAGAGATTATTTAATATGAAGATGTCAGAGGTTGGGTCTATTGTAGATCATTTAAATGAATTTAACACGGTTACTAATAAACAAAGTTTTGTAAAAGTGGACTTTGATGATGAGGTCAGGTCTCTTCTAATCTTGTGATCATTGCTAGAAATATGGAACGACTTGGTCATGGCTGTAAGTAAATCTGTCTCAGGTTCAAACACTTTAAAATTTGATGATGTTTTTGGTGTTATCCTTAGTGAGGAAATGCGATAGAAAAGCAGAGGTGAGACATCAGGTAATGCGTTAAACATGGAGAACATGGGAAGACAAAAGGATAGAGGAAAGGGCTCAAGGAACCGCGAGAATTCTGGGAAGGGAAGATCCATATCCAGACTTGGAAAGATAGAGTGTTGGAATTGTGGAAAGAAAGGACATATGAAGAAAGACTACATATGTCCTTTATTTTCCATGATGTCATACTTTATTTCATCATCTCTCAGTGCCCTACTGAAAAAGGAAATGGGTTGCTCTAACCCTTCGGCATTTTTCTGCAATAAAACAACTGCTACTGTGTCAAATGAAGAAAAAGAGAAAATCAGAAACTCCTTGGAGTAGTTAGGACTGATGAGCACAGGTGCTTCAATCAAGGCCTTCTTTATTTGGTCAAAAGATTTATGAGATTCAGAAGTCCATTTGATTTCATTTCCTTTCCTCAACATGGTTGTGATAAACTTCACCAACTCAGCAAAATTTGAAACAAACCTTCTTAGAAAATAATTTTTCCCCAAGAAAGACTGAACTTCTTTCTTGGATCTAGGGAGTGACAAAGTTTGGATAGCCTCTACCCTATTTGAATCAATCCTTACTCCCTCAGCTGACACAACGTGCCCCAATAATTTCCCTTCTTTCATGGAAAATAATTATTTTTTTAGATTTAGAGAGAGGCTAAATCTTCTACACTTCAAGAAGACTCTTTTCAGATGATAATAATGTTCTTTATCATATTGTGAGAACATTGTTATGTCATCCAAATAAATGACTACAAACTTGTCCTTCTCTCCAATAAAATCTATGCCCATGGCTCGCTGAAAGGTTGCTCCTGCATTCATCAATCTAAATGGCATCTTAGCATACATGAATGTACCCCAAGGAGTGGTGAAGGTTGTATTCTGTCCATCTTCAGGTAAGACAAAGACTTGATTGTAGCCAAAGAAGCCATCAATCATAGACATCCTAGATGCACCCGTCACCCTCTGTAATATGTGTTCCATCTTGGGCAAGGGGTAATTATCTTTCTTAGAGCTTCTGTTCAAATTTTGGAAATCAATGATTTCTCCATTCTTCTTTCTCACTGGGACCAAGTTGGCCACCAACTTAGAAAATCTCAAAGGAACGATAATCTGGGCATCCAAAATATTTTTTACCTCTTTCTCCATAATAGGCAATAGAATAGGATTTATTTGTCTCAGTTTCTGCGTAAATGGTTTGGCTTCCTCCTTCAGTGGGATCTTATGCTCGATGATACTTGTGTCATATGTTATGAGGTCTTCATATGTCAAGGAAAAAACATAAGAAAATTATTTTAACAACTCATCGTATTCATCTCTCTATTCTCTTGACAGGCTGCTTGACAATTTGACAAATTTTGGGTCCTTATCTATACCAATATTACACTCAGATACATCAACACCATCAGTTGAACCTTTAAAATTTACTGCCACATAATTCCCATCAAACAATATTTCCAAAGGAACTAGTCCCTTTGGAATGTGGTTGGTATGCAACTGAACAATATGGTGATTAGCAATTTTATTTAAAAATACATAAGCATGAGGGTTACTTTCAGAATCATGATCCTGATCAACATGTAATGCAGAGAACTCATCAACGAACTCAAGAATTTTTTTGATCTCAAGATCATCCTCAAACACCTTCCAATGGTTGACATTGTCAGGTATAGAGGGTCTATATTTCACCTCTACATCATACTTGAGTTTAGGTGGAAGTGGGACTCGGAAATGGCTTGCTGAAACAACCAAAGAATCAGCAATGGTATTCTCCTCTATTGGAATAAATGAAATTTTGAAAGCCAAGAAGAAACTGTCAACTAGGTCCCACACTTTGTTTCTGTAAGCTTTGAGCCTAAGATGCTTAGCCTGGTAAATACTTCTGATCTGATGAACAATTATATCTGCATCTCCAAATACTGATATCTCTTCTATCGCCATGTCCTTTGCAACCCTTAAACCTAAAACAAGAGCTTCATACTCTGACACATTGTTGGTAGCTTCAAATTCTAACTTGTAGGATAAGGCTATGGTCTCTTATCACGATGAAACAAAGACTACTCCAACACCAAAACCTTCCTTAGAAGAGGCTCCATCAAAGAACATCTTCCAAATAGGGGTAGTTGGAGGAGGGATTTCACAAAAAGCAATGGACTGTTCTTTGTTTTCAAGAGGAGGTTTAGGAGTATCAATCAGTTGCAATATGTTGGATCCCAAATTAGTGTCAAAAGCAAAAATAGGATGGTAGGTGGGGTTTTCTTCGTCACTGATGATGTATGTGAGTTGTGCTTCCCTATAGAGTCTCCTTTGTTCACCCCCGAATACAAGAATGGTGGCGTATGAAAGGTCTATCTACAAGGTTCCCGCCAGTCTCTTTATCCAAGATCTAGATAGGAGCATCCCAAAATTAGGGAGAACATCAACCACTACGATATCCATGACCACGCTCTTCATTGGCAGCCAGAACATAGAAATTTATAGGTCTTTGATAACCCCAAGGCAATTTACCTTCCTGGAGTCGAAAGAATACAAGCCGTGGTAGGATTTTGTAACCTGCAACCCAAGCTCTTCCATGACAATCTTAGGAATAAGATTGTGAGATGCCCCTGAATCCATCAAGAAGTTATGCATCACCTTATCATGGTTGTTCATTGAGGTGTAGAAAGGAGTGGAGGAGCCGTCTCTATATTCTACCAAAGGCCCTAATATGACGACTATTCTTTCATCTTGGAGGTTAACTGAGTCTGTGGAGTGAGATACAGGTTCGGGTTGAAAAATCTTTGATAGGCACCTTCTAAAATCCTCATGATTGACTAACTCTGAGAGAGGTACATGGATTCTAATCTTTTGAATATCATGCTCAAAGCTATAAGAGGAGGCAGGCTTCAAAATCTCCTTCACTTCTAGGACAGGACTTTTGACCATTGGTGGGGGGCTCTGCGCCTTCCTTTCTTTGTTGTTTCCTGCTATATCTCTAGCAGGTTTCTCAGCTCTAGCAGGTCGTTCAGGAATTTTAGGATTTGCTTATTTCTTCTTGGATCTGAAGTTATATCTATTTGTATCGCTGCTGGTATTTTCTCCTTTTCTCAGCTCATTTAGTTGATTACTTACGAGGGCCTCTTCGCATGCAGAATGAGTTAAATGAGGGGACGAAGAGGTATCTCTAAGGCAATGAATCTCATGATCGATATCTTCTTCCTCTTCATTTTCATCCGTAACCAGGTTATTTTGGAGAGGAGTTTGGATTTTCTAATCATCTCTATCCCTATTTCTCTAATGTCTTTGGATGATCTGAGGGGCATTAGTTGGTCTTTTGAAACTACCCCTATTCTCAGTATTTTGGGAATTCCTATATCTCTTCTTTCCTTCTAATTCAATCTTTTCCATTCTAGTAGAAAGTGATTTTAGTAGCTTGGTCACTTCATCCATTTGAGGGGGGGTAGCAGAGGAACTAGAAGTCAGAGTTTCATACCTACCTTTTCCTTTGTCTCTATCAACTTTACTACTTAGTTTGTCAGCTACCAATATATTGGATCCTACTTCAAGGGATTCATATTTCATATGAACCAAGGAGGTATCTCTTCTTTCTCTCAACTGGAGGCAAAAATCAGGGTCAAAAGCATTAGCATAAGTCATCTTGGCAGAGGTTTCTATAGGTTTAATTTCATCGGGAATCTTTTTATACATCTTATTAAATTTCTTTGAAAAGTTTGAAATAGATTCCCCCTCTTCTTTCTTAAGTGCCCCAAATTCTGTGATATAATAAATGAGACATTTTTAATTCCCCCAGTGTCTTAAGAATGAATCATCCAGAGAAAAAATCTCGTAAATATATCTAGGGGGCAAGTCCTTAAACCAGTCCCTGGCATCACCATCAAGGCTTTGTACAAAAAATCTTATACACACATCTTCATTTTCGATGACCTGAATCTCTGCAAATCTATAAAAGGATGCAAGGTTCTCTTCTGCAGTCACATCTCCCTCCCTTGTGAACTGGGGCATGTACTTAAGGTAGTCCATGGTTGGGATATCATTCATACGCTAAGGTAAAACCAGAGGGGTGTATCAAGCATCCAATATCTCAGCCATCCTATTCCTAGGAGGATTAGCACCTGCCATTTGGACGTGAACTGGAGGAGAACCAGGATGAGATGGAGTTTGGACAGGCGAGACTGGGGCTATGCTTCTGGGAGAAAAAGGCTGAGCATTAGGGGATAAAGATGAGGGGATAGAGATAGCAAAGGTTTCCCCTTCTGTAACTACAACAACTCTAATAGGAGGAGGAGTAGTAAAGTCTGGAGTAGGAAAGCATTCTAAGTTCAAATCTCTCTCCTTACACTTCACAACTTCGGGGGAGAAAGGGGTGTCAAAGCTCTCTCCTTCCAAACCAAGAATAAAAGGGGATAAATCGACAGGAAAACTCCCAACACTTAAATTTCTTGAAACTCCAGCAGTTTGTATAATAGAAGAATAAAAAACAGTTATTGTAGTTTGTAAAGAGGGATTATGCAAATTATCAGAAAAACTTGGTACAGTAGTGGAGGTACCTTTTTGAGCGGTCTTTCACTTTCTGATAATTTCCTCTAGGTTATCTTTAGACATTGCTAGAGGAAGCAGTGAAGTGGACCTCATGTGTTTTCCTTTAGGAGATAGAACTGAAACAGTGGAGTCGTCAGGTGCAAGTTGCAATCTTTTGTAATATACCAGATATAAAAAGTATGCAGAACAGAAATAAAATGATAGAAATGGCAGAATAACAACAATATAACCAGAACAATCACCACAATAGCACTGAAATGATATAAGAACAACAAAAGAAATAACACTTTGATTCTGAAAGCAATGTTCACA
>SNQJ01S0201406.1:0-10193 GCA_010110895.2 Picea sitchensis | reverse complement strand
ATATATAACCCCTAAATCATATGGGTCACATCGAGTAGGGGTAGACTCGCTAGATAAAGAAAATTGTGAATCTATTTAACTAGCATGAGGTGTGAGCACTGATTTTCTAGATCATGAAATACATTAGACTTGATTTGGGGAATGGTCAACATATGGAAAAGGACAATTGAGTAATGGATGACATAAGGATTAGGGAAAATTATATAAGGCTAGCACAAGGATTTGACTCATAACTTCCCCTAAATCAAAGCACAAATGGGATAGACCATGAATTGTGACAAAAAATAACAAAGACATAAGAAAAGACTTCCATATGATTGGAAGAGTAATCGATCATGAGGAAATCAGAGTGAAATCAAGGACCAAACTATCAAGGTTATTGTGCTAAAGGTCACTTTAATAACACAATGATACAAATAATGACTCAAGTGTAGGTGCTCCAATCAAGGTTGACATGGGTGGATACCCAAACTCAATAACAACAAAGATCTCGATTTTTAATCCCTCTCTTTTTATAATACTTCATTTTTTGTTTTTTTCATGTTCAAGCAGAAAGCACCAAAAAAATTGAAGAATTCTAATAGTACATGGATGATATGGGTTCCACAAGTATCGATGAATCGATTCTAGCACAACAAGGATGTAAACAAGAGAACAAGCATAATAAAGAAATAAATGGATCCTTAATGGCATGTCTCCTCTAGGGAAATGATGAATTTTGTGTAGATAGAAACTCTAGAATGGAAGAAACTATCATAAGAAAGCAATGAGATGTAACGAGTAAATATAGACCGACGAGAGAATGCAACAAGTGAAAAAGGATGAAATAGGAAATATGAGAAGCATAATAGCAATTCAACAATAAAAAGTGGGAGCCCAATGGGAAATAGCCAACAATAGATAAATAAATAGGAATGAGGTTCACGACACAATATCAATATACAAGGGATATTGGTCCTATCAAGGTCAAACAATAAGGAATCCATAGGGAAAAGAGGGGCTTAACTAGAGAAACTCATCATAGGAAATTTTTTCCATTGGGTAGGTGCAAAAAGAAAGCAAGCTAAAGCACCAACATCCAATAAGGTGGACCCTTTGGAAAATTTGAGTGGCAAAACGATGAAATTCAATATTGGAGAGTGAAATCAACACAAACATATATTCCAACATTGGAATATACTTAACCAAGTCCAATAGTGAACAAAGCATGATATCTAAGAAAACAAAAATCCAATGCAAAGTCCCGCACCCAGAAAGGAAACATCAACAATATCATATCTTGAGAATCTAGAAAGGGAGATCTATTTATAGTTACTATGATAGGGATGGTCTCAACCTTGATATCTTCAAAAACATAATGTTGAATGGTGGAGTCTATAGGAAAAGACTCAATAATGTGAAAGTATGAGGATCTACTAGCAAAGTGATAAGATTAAAACAAAAAGTCGTTGTTGGATTTGAATGAAGAAACATCCAATCCAAGGAGAATGTCTTAGAAAACACTAAATACCTAGGTCAAATATCATCCCAAGGAACATATAAATAAACCATATCCTTTAGTATGGATTCCTTTGAGGGGAAAATTTTGTCCCAAATAAGATGCAAATCACAATATTCATATGGGCCAATATCGGGGCAGAAGGTTTTGATGCCCCATTAAAGGAAAAATTGGATCAACAACCATACCTAAGTCTAAAGGAGTTGATTATGTAATGTGAAAAGTTTCCTTCCCAATGGAAATTAAACAAACGGGTATGAATCCACATAATTCACTTATGGCATAGTATTGTCCAACCAAACAATAGGGATAGATTCAATGCTAGTAAAAAAAGGGTGTTGCATGGTCTAAAGTCACAATTGGTTGAGGATTACATGTAGCTGCACCCATGATTAAAATGCATAACATGAAAGAGAAAAGACACCACAACATTTATGGCATACACTTAGTTGCACCCAATGACCATATTGAAGTCCAATGGTCCTATCACAACTACTTTGTCGACTAAGACAATCTTCTCACTTAAAAAAATATATAATGGAGGAAGAATCACTCTAGGTTCATGAAGTCTTCCATAAAAATATCGTAGTATACTCGTAGTTGATACAAAGGTGGGAGAACCCAAGTATTTCCAAGCAAACGAGGACAAAATGCTAGAGGAGACTCCTTAATCCACAATACACTAATGGATAGTGTATGAGTTAATGTCGAACTTTATTTTAAAATGTGTAGAATTAGGAATGTATGTCTCCATTAGTCTATCCAATTCAAAGGTAATGAGCTTATGTCTTGGACTAGGGTTCACACTCAAAGTGGACAATGTGCCCCTTGTCTAGAAGGTTATGAATTGTCAATGAGGAATAATTTTCTCGATGGACATAGTTCTCTTAAATGGAAGAGTGGGATCAAGTGAAGATTGCGTTGACTCAACCACTTTATCAACCAATGGTTTCTTAGAAAGGGGATTTTGGAGAATCATAGGATGTTAAAGAGTGGAAGATATTTTGGACCAATATTGATTTAATTCTATAATGGTAGGACAAACTTATATGTAATATGATCCTCTTAGAAAATATTACAAGGGAAATTAAGTTTGCATCCTATATGCCTAGGTTTCTCAACCTTATGTGTTCCCCTAGTTTTATTCACATTGGTTAGAGATTGCACCCTTTCCCTTAGTTCCATTTCTTATCCTTCCTCCATTTTTTTCTTTTGGACTTTTGGTTACTAGTTTTGCTAAGGTCAAAAACTATAGTTTCAATATATGAGTCAAAAGGAGGAGGAAACAAGTGAACTTGTGAGGAAAGCAATTAAAGACTTTAAATTAAGTAGATGTCCTTGATATAAATTTATTATTAATGAAACATTGAGGACATTGAGGACATTCTAAGAGGATAACAACCAAACTTATAGTCATATCGCGATGTCAGTAAGGTTCAAGGTGGCCATGATAGGGGAAACATCATTTCCAAGTGGAGGAAAGGAAAAGGGAATCCTTTACGGAGGGTTCCCTTGGTTGGTGTCCCTTGAAACATTATCCATGGTCAAATTTCTTAGTGGATTATGAAACAACAAAAGGTATTTTATCTCGTAATGGTAATGGGAAATAAGTTGTGGTTTGCAAGGGGTAGATGAAATACTTTGAAAAAAACAAGTATAATGTGTTAGGGTCCTAACCTCCATAACTCCCTAAGTAGATATATTATTATGTATTGCTATGTATGGAGGCCATCATTAGTAAATAAGGCATATGTAGTAGTGTGAACACAATTATTGTAAGAAGGATTACTAGAAGGTTATTCCTACTAGAAAATTTCATCTCTTGAATGTTCTTAGGGAATAGAAAGTATAAATATATAGAATCATTTGTAAAAGGTGCCTTGGAATTCATTCATAATCTGATATTTTCTCCATTGGAGGTTTCCCCCTCAAAGAGGCAAGTGAATATTTCTTCGATATCCATAAAGGTATCATATTTTTCTCATATTTTCCATGGTTAATTGTTATTTATACAATAAATATGAGAAATATTTGTGATTTATGCTCTGAATATTTCTATTTGGTACATCAAAAGTGGTATCATAGCTCTTTCATAACACCATTTTTAGAACAATTTATTTTTTCAAGTTAGAGACATTGTTGGAAGGATAACTTCCAACATGCATTCAAGCAAGAGACTACATCATGCTATGCACACATAAGAACATCAAGGAAAATATATTGGTGAGAATGTTTTATCGTCTTGTATTCATTCTTTGATAGGTATTTATACAATGATATGGATGGTTGGAGTGGTTTCACCCACTCCAACTAATCACTATCCATTATACACATATATTTATCTACTTAGCTTATATTACATTCACATGTATGATTACATTTATGAGGCCTAAGAGGCCCCATCAACACAAGTCTATTTGGAGAAGCCAGGTATTCCCTACAACACCCCCCCCCTCCTCAATTCCTTGCTTGTCCCGAGCAAGTGTACAACAACATCTTGGGTCTCTACTCCTGCAGAAGTATCTTTATTGTACATAGACCATGCATACATGTCTGCATTGGTAAATTAGCCGCAACAACCTCTAGTTGTATAAGAGGATATACGTATACAAGGTTTATTGTGATTGGTTTCCAATGGCTCTAAATGACTATATATAACATATCCCAACTCCTCGATATCCATATGATTAACTATGTCGATCTCTTGCAGGGTGCCACCGGTTTTCATACTCGCTTGCAATTTATTCCTCCCATGAGTCATCGGGGTGCTCTCTAGGGTTTCTCCAACAATCTGTGACGTCTGGGATTTTTTTTATGGAAACAACGAGGGTCTGCGGAATCAACCAATTGTTCCATTATGATTCTTTCTTTGTCAGGACCTAGAGAACTATTCTACAACTCTTCTACCAAGGGGATCACTCAGTTCAAATGTTCTTGTGTCATTATCTTTTCGTTAAAATATTTCGGTGTCATCTAATGTCGATTTCTTGAATGCCTTCAACCGCTACAAAAATTTCATGACAATTGTTACAAGGAATAAATCTCTATGGTTTGGGGTAAGACCACAACATACGAAACGACACAAACAAATCAACCCAAATCTCAAGTATGCTAGATAAATGGAAATTCCAAAAAAAGAAAGGCTAGAATCCTACCTCTTCCGGACATTTGTAGGAGACCACTGTTGAGCTGACAATCTCATTCCCTATACCTACAACTTGTCCTCAACATCTAATATACACAACAATATGGAAAATGTATGAAATGTTAGCATATAAACTAGCATAATCCATTAACATGTATACCAAATTTACCCATGGAAAAGAATATAAACATTTTCAACATATAATTGGACGAGAAAAGAGTATTATATTAATATAATCAACATGAGTACGTAGGTAACAACATCTTGTATCAAAAACTTGTCGAAACTTAGAAACAAAATCCCTCCACATGGGCCTTCACCACTTCAATCCTCCACAAGGCATTCACAAGTTCTAGGAGTAATTGGGTTCCTCCTTCACAAGATAGGGAGATCTTGGGGATTGAACATAAGGAGAGTTTAGACTTAAAGGACTAATAGATGCAGACTCAAGGATGTAATACGAGGTAAAATTTCTCCAAAGTGTACTTTCTCTCAACTTTTTCTCCTACTTCAAGGCTTGTATATGGCTCAACTTATGGCCTCCAAATGGAATTGAAGGGTCGAATTGGAGTGTTTCCATCATATGAATGGCCAAGGATCATGGATCCCGTGACTTGGCATGGAAAATTTGTTAGGATCCGATCCTAACCCCTCTCCATGGGTCATCAGTTAGTAGAATATGTTTTATATGTAATAAAGGCCGACATTAGTTAATAAGGCCTAATAAATACATGAGAATAAGTCAATGTAAGAAGACCTAATATAATATTTCACTTCTAGAAAGATATTCCTCTAGAAGTTTCCTTAGAAGGTAGAATTCGTATAAATAAGTGTAGGAGGCATGGGTTAAGTTTGTCTTGGATATTATTGTAATATATCTCTGCTCTGTTGGAGGTTTCCCCCTCGAAGAGGAAAGTGAACATTGCTATCATTAATAAAGGTTCCCCTTCTAGTGTTATTCTAGTATTATTATGATATTGTTATGGTTATATCATTGGTGTTCTTCCATTACTTGCTAAATATTTTGTGTTCCACATACTATTTTATATCTAGAATATTGCAAGTGGTATTAGAGCTCTTTCTAGAGAAAAACTTGTGGGGTAAATTTTTTCATGGTAGAGACGTATTTTGGCCGCTTTAAGCTACTGAGATCTGTCCTTATGTGCAAAAAACCATAGTCGGGGAGTTATACACGTAGGAAATACAAGTGTTTCTTAAGCACACATCTATTGGCCACCCTTGTAACCCTTGTTGGTAACCCTTCAAGTGGTAGTGCATCTAAAAATACCTGTATATGGTTCGGCCTAGGAATCTTGAATCCCTCTGTAGATAAATCGATCAGTCGCCTGACTACTATAGTGTCATCGAGAACAACACCTGGGAAGTGTCTCTCTAGTACTTGGGTAGTTGGGTAGTACGAATAAGGGTATGGTATATCCTTCTTAGTTGGCACCCTGAGATATTGGGCCAAGTACTACTCTTGGACTCCGCACTTATATCAGAGAGCTACAACACAGGGAAAACCCTTGATTGTAGATCCCATGTAAACCCTAACCCTTGAGGAAACAATAACTGATATATTGTACTGCAAACTAGTCCCCATCAATTTTTTCATTGTAGAAAGAGTCCTTTCCAAAAAAAAATATTATTAAGAATTTGGGAATTCTGCCACTGCAGAAGTATTCAGGGAGGAGTATAACTCTACAGGAGTTAAAAAAAAAATTGGGGCCTGACCACACCCTTTATTTGTGACCTAATCCATTAGATTCCTCTCTTCATTCTGATCGTAGTGGTACCCTTCAATTTTAACCATTTTTTCCTCGGACCCAACCCACGCCCTTATTTGTAACCTAGTACATTGAATTCCTCTCTCCATTTTGATCATTGTGGTACCCTTCACTTGTCATCCTTTTTTTCACTATGGACCCGACCCTTTCCGGGGCACCATTATTTGAGACATCTCCCATTGGATTCCTCTTTTTTCCCTGATCACCCTAGTACCTATCAAATTTTGTGACTCGTACTTCTATCCCGACACCTCACCTACTACCCAATCCTTCATCATGCCTACTACCCACTCCCAGAGCCATGAAAACCTAGATTATAGGACAACAACCCTAAAGGAAGACATTAAAACCATCATGGTATTCCAGGAATCAATATCCAAACAACTAGAAGAGGTGTTGCACGACCTCAAGGGTAAGCATGTTGAGAAAATTCTAGTTGACCTGCAGTCTTCCTAGGATGAACATACTCAGTCGTCCAACTCCCCTTGGGGGTCTACACACTCTTGGAATAAGGTGACCAAAATTGACATGCATAAACTTGATGGTTCTAACCCAGTAGGGTGGGTGTCTCAAATGGAACAATACTTCATCCTCCATGATATTCATGATGATGAGACCAAACTCCATGTTGGGGTTCTATACCTAGATCAAGAATGGTGGAAATGGTGGTAGTGGCATAAAAAGTGTTATCCTGGATTCCCCACTTTGAGCATGTTCACCAAAGTAGTTTGTACTTGTTTTGATCGTGAATCTCATTTTTTGGGCAAGCTCACAAGGTTGCGCCAAACTGGATCAATATCAGACTTCATCACAAAATTTGAAGAGTTGGATATCAAAACTAAGGGATTCTCTGATGAATTTGACATTGAATGTTTTATCAGTGGCTTAAAGGAAGCCATCAGAGCTCATGTGAGTATTCATCATCCTACTACCTAGTTGCAAGCATGTCAATTATCCAGGGAAGTAGAGACCATACTTCAAGAACCATCCCTAAAGGCTCCATTTTCCAATCATCCTCACCTTGTAGCCACCCCAGTGCCAACACAAACCTTGAAGGTCCAAAAGGTTTCTCCAGCCGAAATGGTGGAACGACACAAGAAGGGACTTTGCTACTATTGTGATGAAAAGTATTTACTAGGAAATAAATGTAGAGAACAAAAATTATTCCATATTGATGCATCAACTTCCTTCCCTTCTAACAACATCCCATCAGATGAAGCTTCGGACCTAGAGGAGGGTCCGTCTAGTGATCATGTTGAAGATCCAGTTTTAAATCCTGTGGAATCACTGGAACCGGTCATATCACTTCATGCACTCTCAGGTATCTCAACCCTGTAGACATTGAATATCAAAGGCTACATCAAACATAGGTCAGTTTTGGTATTTATTTATAGTGGTAGAACCCATAATTTTAATGATCGTGTTGGAAATATTGAGAGGGGGTGAATCAATATTTAGAGGAATTAGTATTTTTGAACTTGTACTTCAATCAGATCATGTATTCAATTTATATCTAATCAACAATGAAGACTATCCAATGAACAATAAAGAATAGTATAAGAGATACACCAATACACCATGCACAATATATAAGAAGTAATCATGTATTATTGTTCAAAGGAAGTAATGAATTCCAAAGGTAGCTACAACTTCCAAATATAAAGGGAGGAATAAATATCCAAAAGGAAGATACAATCCTCCAATATCAAGAGAGGTTTGACCTCTCCATCCTTACCCCTTCCTTCCACCCAAGAATATATGAGAGATAATAAAACTTTACATTAAATTATCACCATTAACCAACCATTACATAGAGCCTGATAATGCTTCCTGAGACATCTTCAACTTCTGCAATTCTTCACTTCCTGGAATACTTTGATCCTATATATAATACTAATCAATGTATTCTCTGAAACTCCTCCAAGTTTCACTCCTTGAATCCTCCCAGAAAAGCAGTTATAGAGAAAATGGTAGACCTTATTCAATTTTGGTTTATTCAGGAGAGTGAACTTGTACAAAGTTCCCCGCGCTCAATATTTAACATTAGATTCTGAAATACATACACAGGAAACTAAATCACGTACTATTTCCAATGAAATTGGTCTCACTTCGTTTGGATTCTCTATGAAGACATTATGATTGTTTTACACGGAACACATGTTTATGACTAGCTTTGGGACTAGTCAAAAACCCTATTTTCCACAGAGTGTATCTCAAAAAGTATAGTGAATAAAGAGATGCAATTTTTACCATAGGTGCCTAGATATGTCTTCTCAGTAGCCTCCAAATTTCACCATCTGAATCGTTCTAGAAACAAAGTTATAGCGAAAATTTTAAGATGACTTGTAAATAACATACCTTAGAACACATCACCAAAAGACTTCATCCTCCCTTGAAATTCAACCTCCTTTACTTCAGATTTCCTCATAAATTCGACTATATCTCCTTGTTCATTAATAAACTTGTGTGTATTTAAAAAATGAATGTATATGCATTTATACCCTTTATGTCACTTCCTTTTAACATTAGGGCCGACATGTAGTTTCTGCTTCAATTCACATTGTCATCTTCAAAAATTCATTTCTCCTCAATCGTGAGGATCCACATGACGTGCCACATACCCCTAGAAGAAACATGACCTATACTATACATCCATGGGTGTTGTATCTGCATGTGTAATTTCCTTCATGTCTATATACTTCTATCAATTGTGGGGTCCAAAATCCAATGACAAGGGTTGACATCAATGACAAAAACAAATCTTCCAACAATCTCCCCCTTTGTCATTGATGGAAACACTCATGCTCCCCTTGTCATCATGATCCCAATTTATCCCCCCCTTTGACATCAATGGAAAAGAGTGGGGCTGATCCCGCTAAGTTCAATGGCATAAGGTGACCTTCTTCTTCGGGGATGATCCCCCTGATCAAGTGGCACTTAATAATACTTCATCCTTATTTTTGGTCTTTGGGAATTTTTCTTCCTTGGAATCCTTTTATGTGGCTTATTTCTTCTCTCTCTTCTTCATGTCTAGGATGTATATGTTGTTCGGTCTTCTTGTTGCAGTTGTAACCAATATTCCTGAGTTCTTTTCTCTGATTTTACATTTTCGAGAGTCAAACGTAAGAGTGTATCGTTGATCACATATTTTGCTGACACTGAGGAGATTATGCTTCAAATAATCAACCAATAGGACTTTTCCTGCTTTTACATTTTCACTTCTAATATTTATAGTTCTTTTTCCAAGTATTTTGGTAGATGATTCATCTCCAAATGAAACATTTCCATCCTTTTTCTTCAAGCTAACAAATTTTCTTTTATCTCCGGTCATATGATATGAGCACCCACTGTCTATGAACCATTCATTTTATTCTCTACATTCTTTAGCGACAAATGTTATTCGACAGTTTTCATTGTGTGGTTTCCTTTTCCATGTTGTAGTTGGTATAGGGACATTTGGCATAGGATTATCTTCCTTCATCTATCTGCAATCTCATGCTTTGTGACCAATATTATTGCACTTGTAGCATACAATATTTTGATCCATTAATGGTTCAAATGGATTATAATTTATGTTGGCAGGCCTGCAAACATTTATATATCTAGTATTTGCAACATTAATGTATCTTGCGTAGTTATTCCTTTCATTGATTCTACAATTGATTTCCTTGTGTCCAAAATTTCCACAAGTATAACAATGTCCAAGAAAGAATTTTTGATACCTAGGAGTAAGTGATGTTCTTTGTGGTGTGGTCCAACTGGG
>SNQJ01S0201405.1:0-16868 GCA_010110895.2 Picea sitchensis | reverse complement strand
ACTTGTATTCTTGAAAATATTTGCAAGTTTTAATTCAAGTGTTCTTATGCAAATGGATCAATTTTGCAAACACAACTTTTAAAGAAATAGCATATTCAAGATGCATATAAACAACAACAAGTAACAAAGAACAAAAAACACATAACACAACAAATGATAAAGGAGTTCACCCCTCTCCTGGGATACATCTCTTGGTCCAGCTTCCAATGGATCTTTAGTATTATTTGCTCAAAGCTCTCAAATATGTGCTTTACAATGCTCAAAATGCCAAATATATGGCTCCAATGGCTTCAAAACGTCCAAAAACCCTTAGTTGGGCTTTTTGGCACCTCGTTTGGCCAAAACTTGAAGAAGATAGGCTTCCTAGAAGTTCCCCTTCAAACTTCATGTCTCTGAATCACCAAAATGCACCCCTTTCCTCCTCAACCTAGCCCCCACGTGCATATATGTGTAAAAACCTAGCACTGGGTGCAACCGCACAACTGGTGCGAACTGTAGGACGGTTACGCGCCTTTGCCCCTAACCGCCAAGGCCAAGGGCACAAGGGCCACCATATGACCATGTGTATATTTAAAAAGGGACACATTTTAAAAACCATATGGTAACAGGTCAGAGGCGCGTGTAAGAGGCATGTGCCAGTGGTTCTATTGTAACACATATGACTGGGGGTCGGGGGCTAAGCCCCGGCTCGGACCGCGCCCCATACAAAAACTATTGCAATTTATATATATTGTTTCACACATATATAATAAGAAACACTTGTGGGCGCATCGGTTGGGCGGCCCTTCCCAAAGTGTTACCCCTGCCTGGAGGTCGCGGGGTCAAATTTGGCCAACAACATAAATTTTAAACCAACGCCAGGGTGACACGTGGCAGCCATTGAGTGGGCCTCATGTCAGCATTTCATTCGCCATCAATGACACATGTCATACGCCAACACGTCCACAATCCTTCCAACCAACACCTTCCATGTGTTGTATGTCCCTACCACATGTCATATGGCTCTGCCACGTGTCATACAGTCTGCCATGTTAGCATCCGTACGGACTGTATAGTCAACACATTTTTTTTTGCATGTTTGTCGTTTTGAACAGAAAGCGATATCTCTCTCATCCGACATCCGTTTGAACCCAAACAAGTTGTGTTGGGTTCATGAAGACGAGGCCTACACTCCCGTTTGAGTTGAAGTGATTATGAGCACTTTGAATTTTGAGAAAAATTTGATCCCCTGGATCAATACAGATTAATGATTAGTATCTTACTTTATGTGACAGCTTCTAGATCAGATGTTATGCAAGCAATTCGACAGGTTGCAAGGTTTCAGGCAATACCAAAAGAATATTTTGTTTTGACAGTAAAGGGGATATTCATATATCTCGATGGTACAAAAGAGTCTGGTTTATGGTATAAAAAAGGGAAGGATATATCTCTTGTCAATTCCTACACAGATGCAGATTGGGAAGGTTGCATTGGTGATAGGGGAAGCACAAGTGGAGAATATTTCTACTTGGGTGAGTGTTTGGTATCATGCTTAAGAAATAAATAATCATTAGTATCATTTTCAACAAAAGAGGAAGAATACATTTCAACAATGACATGTTGTACTCAGGTTCTTTAGATGAAGCAAACTTTGCAGGATATGCAAGTAATGTATGATGAGCCCATTTCAATACTTTGTGACAACACCAGCGCCATCAATATTTCAAAGAATCTAGTGATGCACTCTAAGACAAATCATATTCTGATCAAGTATCACTTCTTACAAGAACAAGATGCAGAGAAGAAAATCAATCTAGAGTATGAAGGGACAAAGGAGTTGAAGATATCTTCACCAAACCGCTTGCAAGGGAACCTTTTGAGTATATGCAACATAAACTTGGAGTAATTTATACCACACAGTGATCCAATAATAATCACACTTAACTATATAGGGGGAGAGAGATAGAAGTATAGAATAAGTTCATGTCACAAAACTTATGAATTCTTTTCATATATACATCGAATAATTACACGAGGAAGCGCCATGAAGAGAAATGTGTGTATAGTTAGACGAGGCTTGTAGATAGGGGGAGAATCTCTGGATGAGGAATACCCTTTTCCCTTGATTTCAAATGGGGAGATATAAATAGTAAGGAATGGAGAGATAGAGGCATACAATCATGAGGATTAATGGTCACAGGGGGATCATGAGCATAAGGATTTCCATGCTTAAGTGTTTCCATCCATGCCAAAGGGGGAGATTGTTGGACAATTGGTTGTCATTGATTTCAACTAGTGTGATGGGTTTACTTGGAGAATTCTCCAAAGTGGCCCCCTTATGACAAATCTAAGCATGGTCCTCATGGGAAGAAACTTTGAAGAAATCTACAATAAACCATTAATCATGGTTAAGGATCCCATATTGGAATGAGAATTAAGTCATGAAGGATGGAGTAAATGAAGGTAACTCACTTATGGATGGACAATACACTTTGTACCATTTCCAGTGATATTTGGAATTCCACGTAGTTCCTCACGGTTAGGGAGATATGGCCTTGTAAAGTTGGAAGCCCCGAAGAGTGGACAAGAATCCCCTAGTTTGTTATAATTCTTTGTCAAAGGGGTAAATTTGTTGTAAGAAGAAAATCTTAGAATCCCTAATTTAAGGAGATTAATTACCTAGCACAAGTATATAAACACCTCAAGGATTCATTCACAAGTATACTCACACACTCATTCATTGATTATCTATCTTGTGAACTAGTGATCATTTGCTAAGGTTGTGGAGAAATGTTTCTGAGGTAGCTAAGGAAGGTCAAAGGAGAAAGTCTCAGGGTTTCTGCAAACCCTAGTTTCTTAGGTATCCATGGGTTGCAAGTCAGAAGGGTGCACATGTACGTAGGTTGCAGTGAAGGAAAACATGGATATATGTGGGATGTAGAAGAGAAGGTCATGTATCTATGAAAATATAATGAAGGTTTAAATAGATGTTGGTACCAGGTCCCTAGATTCTGAAATCAAGTTAACAGGTTAGTATTCTACAGGTTCATGTCAACTATAGAAGTTCCAGTATAGTTATTAGTTTGCTTTTATGCCTATATTTTCTTATGATGTTGTGAAAGCTTGAGGCATTCTTGGTATGGCTGGTATTTTAGTTGGATATTGTATATGTTGGTTAGTTCGATGAGTGAGAAACACTCTTATGTATGGTATACCATTAATATGGTTCTTTTAGATCACATCCTTGAGTTGATTGTATATGGTTGAGGGATATCCATGTTGTGTGGTGATGTATGCATGAGGGGCATGCATAGGCTCTTTGAAATACTTCATTGATGATCTGGTATAGATATACATATGGTTGATGATATGGTATATGGAACAGGTTGTACATGATTGATCTTCTAGTTCATGATTCACTATTCATTGTTGATGTATCTTTTGGTTCATGATCGATGCATGAGAAAGTATGTATATTGGTATACACTTGACGCATGGTATGGTACATGCATAGTTGGTTGATGAGAAGATACATGTTAATGTGATAGTGATAGAGACAAAGTGACAGTGACAGAGACAATGACAAAGATAGAGTGGGAATGATAGAGATAGTGACAGAGACAGGGTGGTAGTGATAGTGGTAGAGTTTGTGATAGCAACATTTAGTCTACATTTATATTACAAGGAGGTTGGATGGGGCAAGGAAAGGTGGTTGTATCCACCTTCCGATTGTAGCTGGAGAACCTAGTGGGTTGTAGCATCCTTCTGGTTGGAGTCAGAGAATCAGGGAGTTGTAGCTTCCTTCTGGTTGGAGCCCAAGAATAGGGGGTTGGAGCCCCCTTCCAATTGTATCTGGAGAATTGAAAGTTGGTGCTTCCAATGAATGTTTTATTTTGATAAATATATAAGAAAAGAATTATTTTGTTTTCTCCCATTTGGGTTTCCACGTAAACACCAGTGTATTGTATTATTGATGTGATGTTGCTTATTCTTACATGATTATGATATGTATGATCGGATGCATTCATAGATGATACATTGATACCGTGGTTAAAATTATTATAATTTATCATTACTTATTCACCCCCCCTCTTAGTAATCCAACAACATGCTTGGTGTCTCGAAGTTCGAGGAAGTTAACCAAACTATTACCATTCGAGAGGATATTCTCCATACTATAAAAGATAATTTGTTCATGGATCACAATCGCATGAAGAAACAAGTAGTTCAAGGTCACTCAGAATGTCAATTTGTTGAAGTGAACCAGGTGTTTCTTTGACTACAACCTTATATGCAGACTTCACTTAAGGCTGACCATTATCATAAATTGGCACCCAAATTTTATGGTCCTTATACAGTTCCTAAGTGTGTGGGACATGTGGCCTATCATTTATATTTTCCCAGTCATTCTAAGCTCCATCTTGTTTTTCATGTCTCTTGATTAAAGAAGGTGATTGGAACTAAGTTCCAAACTCAAAAAATTCTTCCCGAGTTGGATGAAGAAGGATCGATCTAGTTATAGCCATAAGCAGTATTGGAATAGCGGGAGTATCATCTCCGTTAGTGCACCATCAAGCAATTTTTACTACAATGGAAAGATAAAACTCCAACAAATGCCACCTTGGAGCCCTGCTACCATTCTGCAACAATTTCCTCATCTCAAGCCTTGAGAACAAGGCTAGAATTTAAGGGAGAGGGCATGTTAGGGACCTAACCCCTCACGTAGGTAGAATAACATATTTTCCATGTAATAAAGGCCAGTATTAATAAGTCCTTTTAATAATGAAGAATAAGACAAATGTAAGAAGACCTAATAGAATCTTTTGCTTCTATAAGATCTTCATATAGATTATTCTTTTGGTAGATAGATTTAGTATAAATAGGATTCAAGGGCATGAGAATTCTTTGTCTTGATAATTATTGTAATAGATCACTTCTATGCTAGAGGTTTCCCCCTTGAAGAGGAAAGTGAACATTGTTTCCTATCAATAGAGGTATTATTTTGGTTTTATGGTTTCATATATTGTGTTTTTCCACTATTATTCTATGCAATAATTTTTTTCCGAATATTATAATATATTTGGTACCTTACAAGTTGGATCCATTTAACCAATATAGCTACATCATATACTTTAGTGTGGAAGGAATCTATAAGTGAAGATGCAACACAAAGAGTATGAAGGGATTTTGTATAACTTTGCTTGACTGGGTAGTGTGGAGAGACCCCTATAGGTGGAGTAAGAATATCTTTTTTCTCTTTTACAAATTTCTTCTTCTAAATAGAAAGGTCTTGGGCTAAGGCTACAATGGTTGCAATGTCCTTCTGTTCACCTTATACCCATATTATGAAGAGGCTAAACTTTGTGGTATGAGATATTATTTTGCAACACTATTTTTTCGGGACAATACTCAGAACTACCTTTGGTATCCTATAGAGTTGACCCCCCAAAGTAAAAATGACACTATGGGGTAGAGACTCAAAAAAACATGGTTCTTCCACATATATGGCTATCCTAACAGAACATCATAGAATTCCAGTGGGAAAACATCACATAGTACCTCATCCTTGAAGGGCTTGATGTTGTAGGACACACGACATAGTTGGCTTACACGAAGATCTTGACCCCGGTGAAGCCACTCGATGTTGTGTGGTTGCGGGTGTGTTTTTTTGGAATATCCAACTAATTGATGACCTTCGAAGAGATTAGGTTCTTATAGATTATTCTATCAACAATAAAATGCAGCGAGGTCTCCTTCACCCACATTTGTGAATGGAAAAGGTGCTCCCCCTCCTCAAGATCCTCTAGTTCTTCTTGTTGGATTTTTTTGGTCATGATAGTAATAGTGGTTTGTGCATCAATTATATGTCTCCTTTTATTTTTGTCTGAATCAAGGTTTGAGTTAGGGCTCAGATTTGTTTCTTTGAGCTCGACCACCAATGGTTGTTTTGAGCGACATTCATCGATGTTGTACCAAGGGATTTTTTGGAAGTCACACCACTTCCTAGTGTCCTTTTTCTTCTTCTTCTTACCCTTATTTTCCTGCAGCTTGGAATGGTTCTCTTCAGGTTGGTTGTTATTTGAGTTAGGGCCACCTTTACCATACTTTGGTTGTTGCATATTTTCATACCCAAGTTCTCTCTTGTTTTGTTGCTTAAATTCCTTCTCAATTTTGAAAACATATCAATAAGAAGATCCTAGTGATGATATCTATATAATATCCATGGAAGTTTGGATGTACATGTGTAGAGCCCCGTGGTATTTTAGAACCAAATTTCGCTTGGAGTCTTTGATACCTAGATTTGTGTGAAAGGTATGGAAGGTATCTGTGAACTCTAACACTATTTGGCCCCTCTCTTGGTGTAGCTTGGTCCATGTCATGTATTGGTTGTCCTAGTTTCCCACAGGGTAATATTGCTTGTTGACCGCATCCATAAACAATCCCAAGTGGGCTCGACCCCAAATATCCTAGACTCCTCTATGGAAAAAATTTCCCATTAAGTTTCCCACTAATGTTTGACATGGGGGAGAGCCTTAAGGAGCGCAAAGGTGATCTTTTCTCTCTTAGAAAAATTGTGAATAGAGAAGTAACCTTCTAGCAAATTTAACCACTTTTCCAAGCCATTTGTATCGATCTAAGCTTCAAATAAAGGAATATCAAAATTATCTTGTACCTTGAATGGGGCAGTGTCTCCAAAGTTATTGTTGGATGAAGATGCACCTGCTATTGTCGACAATCGTTGAAGGATTTGGGTAAAATTATCCAACATCTCATTCCTCTATTGCATGAGGGCTTCTGAGAACAACAGCTTGATGGGATATTCTTCTCCCTCATCTCTCTTTTCTTCCACCATGGGAAGCCCCTTGGGCTGGCGAGAGTGTTTTTCCTCAAGAGAAACTAGCTCGATACCCAACTCTCTATACATTGACCTCACCAGGGACATGAACTAAGGAACGATAAGGAGAAACATGCTCTGATACCACTGACCCTAATTATTTTGAGAAGGAAATGAAGGATGATATATAATAATAAAATATACAGATACATTGCAATTAACACAGAGATACAGTAATGAAATTTTTTTATTAATGAGAAAAATGTACATAAACTAAAAAATTACGGAGTGGATGACTCACTAGAATGGTGGAAGATTATCTATATGAAGATATGTGATGGTTATGCTCATTCGCAAGAAGATGATGATGTTTACAATGAGGCTACAAAGGACTTTTTAACATAAATAAAATCCAAAACCCTAACCACGGAAGATAAAACACCAAAAGGTTTGCGGGCCTCATTGGGGGCAGTTGATACATCAACTTCCCAAGGGAGTAACTTTTGCATACAATCTCCATTTGAGGCACATGATAGCTCGTTGGAAATTTATATCCGAGGAATACACATTTTTTTATCACACTCTAGCTAAATCCTACAATGTGACTATGTCATTCCCAAAAACATTGTTTAGGGCCTCAAAATGGCCCTAAAATTTTAGGACTCGAAACACTGTAGAAAATTTTCCAAGGTGGAAAACCCTATTTTGAGCCAGTGGAATAGGTGGGTGGCCTCTGATTTTCTCCTGGATCATAGGTATGCTTAATATTCAATATTTTATAATTTTACAAAATTCCCTCAATGCAATCTATGCTCTAGGCAATCTATTTTCACTATAGTCGATGCTCTAGGAATATCACTGCAATCTATGCTATGCTTTGTTCATTTCCTCACCATGTTTCCACTTCCTCACCACCTACGATCAATTACATTAAAATGGATATGAAATATATAAATCTCACCCAAATTATCCAAAGCACACAATTTGTTGAAATCATGTGGGTGAAGGAAGATACAACAAGTGACAAGTATGTTTGGATCATGAAACAAAGGAAAGTTGTAAGTTGTATTTAAATCTTGAATGCAAAATTACAAAGTATTATATCCATTATCAAATTTGTACATATTACATAAGCATGAAGTCTATTTACCTATTGGATCCATGTATTTTAAATGGCATGAATTCTGCTTACCTATTATAGCCATGTAGTTTAAATGTAAATTTATGCTTAAGTTTGAAATCTAATTTGAATTTTGTTTCTGCAAAAGATCCATAATTTCTTTTTTCAAAACAAAAATCGTTTTCTTTCTGCAAAAAAATTGCAACTACTTAGCATAAATTTTAGTGACAGTAGCAAGAAACTATTAAGACCATAACCATTGGCATGAGGAAAAAACAAATTTCTTACATCTTCACTGGGAATAAGAAGAAAAACTTATAAACGATAAGTTTATATAAAAATAAAAAAATGTGAATCAATAAAAATTGGAAGAATTGGAGAAAAAAAATGGACATGTCCTAACATATTTTTTTTTACCAAAGTTAAAATTTACCTCTCAATCTTTAACAAGATAAAAACTGGAAGAATTGGAGAAAAAAGAATCATGGACATGTCCTGGCATATTTTTTTTTCCCAATGTGAAAATTTACCTCTCAATCTTGAACAATATTATCCTTAGTTTGAAGTGGGTGTTTGAATTGTTTCCCTGCTTTAAAGATATTATGTGTGAGTTTGTTTTTGTCCATGATATCTTATTTTCCCCTAAAACCTTAGGGTTTCAGACCACGTCACTAGTCTAGCATTCTATTGAGGGGTATAAATTCCCCTTTTTCTCAACTGTAGGAATCACTCCTAAAGATGAGGCCCAATTAGACTCTTTTCCATTTGGGGTAGAGGGATTTTCGGGATCGATGATCCAACGAATTTCAATGGGAATTAATGTCTCACTATTTCATTCTTATTGTTGAATATATTTTTAGGGACGTGTTTTCAAAGTTTATTTTAGAATTACTTGAAACATACAAATGACTCAAAATGAATTAATCCAACAAACCATTAAATAAGTAAGGGAAAGATAAAACAATTACTTTTAAAGGTAACTTTTAAAGGAGTCGTGTTAACAATTAACCAATCGATTGTTGTATGTCTAACTCCACAAGAAATAATTCTTAGAAACAAATATACAAAAATAATTATGCATTCATGCAAATATCTCAATCATAACCTATCAACAATACAAAAATAATTCTATATTATGGGATCACAATTATTGTGTAGAAATATGTAACATGCAGATTAAACATAAGTTGATAATTCGATGTAAAACAACAATTATCACAAGATAGATTTATTGATAAAAATATTACTAGACATCACTACATAATGATCCAAAGAAGAACAATCCACAATGTAACACATAGATCACCTGTTAGACTCCAAAATCACTTCAAACTCCAATATAGCTTCCAATTAATTGTCGAAATAGTTCCACAATAAAATAACAACCCAAATTTATTGAAATTCCAAACGGTCCTTTCTATCACTAGGATCCCTTAATTTATACAAAATTAAACTTAGAGAAAAATGCAACATAGGAACCCAAAAATACATAATCATGATTTGGATTCATGATGCCTCAGCTGATATGGGGGTATTCAGACTTGCATGTTCTTCCACGTAATCAAACCACTCTTTTAAGAGTTGAGTGAAAATCTCAGTGAACGGGAACGGGTGTTGATCCATCAACATAGCCATATCATGCTTGTGGTAGCAATATTGAAGGCTCTGCTTCTCCATTTGGTCCATGATCTTGACTTGACTGATCACATTCTTTTTCACATGTCCCTTCTCCATCATAGTGAATCGTTTAACCTGCTCCTTATATCCATCGGTCGACCATCGTGAATTGGTTTCCATGTCATCAATTGGTTGGAACTCCATGGGGGACTCAAAGGCAGGAAATCAAATTTTTTCCATCGATTGGTTGGGCTTATCCTAGCTCTAATTATAGTGGGCCCACTCCTCATCAACTTTATCCATGGGTTCATCAACAATTTTGTCCCAATGGTTGGTCACTATGTGTATTTGAGCCATCTTCTCATTCAATAGTATCTTTGTATCATGGAATTCTAATCCATTTTCTTTTTGTATTTCCTACACAAAATCCATCATTTATAGTGTACTAACAACTTTCTTAGCCCATCCATGCACTTCTTTACATGTAATTCCTAGCAGTAAAGATTCTTCCTGAAAATTTACTTCCTTTTCTATCAAATTTTATTACATCCTCTGAAAGCTATCATACAACTCCAGTAATGTTGATGTTAGTGGTATCATTAGACAATCATTTTTGTATATCTCTATATGTCTAGACATGTGGAAATCATCCAAAGCCTTCTACTCTTGAATTTACTTTAATTAAAAGAATTATTAAATTAAATTTATTTTATTAATTAGTTATGTAATTATTTAATTGAGATATTTTATGTAATTGATCCACGTGGATATCATTGGCCACCCACCTATTCCAACTGGCTCAAAACAATTTTCTAGTAACTTACTATTTTTAGCAGTTTTTCGGTTCCTAAACTTTTGAGGCCATTTTGAGGGCCTAAACGAAGTTTTTTGGGGGATATATCACCTCAATGAAATTCAAAGACTTTTATTGAGCCACCAAAATGAATCTCCTTGACGATACCTTTCCAATGAGCTATTTGTTTTCCCAAATAGAGATCGTATGCCAAAGTTATGCCCCTGAGAAGTTGATACACCAAACTACCCAAAACGGGGTCCACAAATTTGTTGGCTTTTCATCTTCTAGGGTTAGGGTTTTGGATTTTATTTATGATAAAAAAACTTTGGCGATTCATTGTAAAATCATATTCTTGTGAATGTGAGTAGTCGTCACATCTTTTCTCAAAGATAAGCTGCCACCATTCTAGCTAGTCTTTCACTCTGTATTTCTACAACTTTGTACATTTCGCTCATTAGTAGAAGTTGTGTATTACTGTATCTTTGTGTTTATGATTGCATATCTTATATATTTTTGTTATATTATTGTATATATAAGATATCTCGATACATTTACTTATTATATCTCCACTCTCATTTCATACCGAAAATAATTGGGATCAAGGATGCTAAATGTTAGCATGCATGGAATATTAGCATGTAATTCTAAATCCATTTTGAGATTAGAAATAGATTAGATATCATGATTATAAAAGGAAGTCTAGGATAATGAGGAATACACATTCACATGTATAGAAAAGGAGGAATGATGCTAGTGTGAAGTCTCCAAGGTCACACTTACGAGTAGAGAAGAACCTATGCTCGAGTGCTTGGATCACGAAGGACAGAGATTTAAGAGGACCAATGATTACACTTGATACACACTTGATAGTTTCAAGGAGATATTGGATAGGGAAGGAGAAGGGATTCCATATAGATATCGGGTGAAGGAGAAGAGTGAACAAAGGCTTATGCAGGTGGGTTTCATTATGAGGAAGCTACAGGAGTGTCGGATGGTACGAAACTCACCGTACATTTTTTCCATACGAATAAGTGGTTCACAGTGTAGACAGTCACATGTTGGCATGTTTATAGGAATTCTTGTCATTGATGGAAAGAAACAACAAAACTCGAGAGAGAATAAGACGAGAAAGCACAGAAGAGATCGTGGTTTCCAGAAGTGAAGATGAGGTCCAAGAGACAGACTCGCAGAAGGACCAAAGGTCAAGACCCATGAAAAATTAGAAAATATTCTAAGTCAAAGAGATCAGAAGCTCAAGAGGAAGAGAAATAGTGGCAGTTAGATCACCAATCCAGAGGACCAACAACCATTGGATTGAATTAATGGAAGGATAGGATAAGCGGGGATAAATGATTGAGAATTTGATTATCTGAATACCCATCTGTCGGATCAAACCCGAATTCCCTTCAGTCATCGGATCACTTTCGAGTGGAAGGGTAGGATAAGCGAGGTAAAAGATCTGAGATCTCACTTATGTGAATTTTCGTCAACCGTTGGATAATTCCAAGTGGAAGGATGAGATAAGCTAAAAGAGATGTATCGCAGACAGATCAAGCCATCGATCTAGGATCATGATTGACGAACAACATTTATTTAGGGTATAAAGATGTGAGGAGGTTAAGATTTGGAAAAATCTCACTTCATATTTTTCAGTTTGAGATTTGAAATCCCTGAAGTCCGAAGACCCAGAGAGTCGAAGTACATTCTCGACCGTCAGATCATCCAAATAATATTGTAGTTGTCATATCATCTAAATAAGATATCAAGCGTCAGATCATCCGAAGTCAATCTATGTCGTCTAATCCAGAAAAGATGTGGCGTAATCCTATGGACTCTGGATAAAGACCTGAAGTAAGCTTCAACCATTCGATTCAAGGACATTTGGCAGACCACATCATCAAGGACATGTAGTAGATCATTTTAGCAAGGACATGTGGTAGACCACGTCAAAAAATGACACGTTGCAACCACTCGACTTGTGTCAGGTCAAAAGGTGACGTGTGTAATGTTATGTAACTCTGGGAGATTTACTTTGGGAGTTTCATCACCAAAAAATGAAAAAATATCTGAAGTCTCGAAGGCCAAAGTCATGAAGAGATGAAGTGTGGAAGGACTAATGTCCCGAAGTCCCGAACATCGAAGACCCAAAGAAGACCCTGGTTGTTGATCCCCATGAGGGGTACATGTAAGAAGATTATGCATTCGGGGGAAATACTCCAGGAAAACATGAAGGAGAAAGGGTTTAAATCATCAAAGCCCAAATAGATGAAGCAGTTGGGAGCTGTCAATCTACAAGAGGATAGGTGTCACTATATCACAAGCTTCGGGTAAAACGCTCGAAGGGAAGTCGAGCGAGGAGAAACTGAAATCTGAGAATGCCAAAGGGAGATGTCCTGGAGCGGAGGATAGTCATTGGATTAAGGAGGACAGATGTCAACAGATCTTCCATTTCAGAAGATATTCATTCATAAGAAACAAGAAGTTGATATTTTAAATCTCTAGAGTTCCGAGACTCGAAGGAGATCGCGACCATTAATCCAAGAGGGACACGTGTTAGTGGATTGTCAACTCCAGATGATTAACGTATGGAGGAAATAAGGGTTTGAGAGTTGAAACTCTGAAATCCCAGATCACGAAGTAAATCACAGTCGTTGATTTAGGAAGGCTAGATCTGATCCGAAGACTTGAGAGGATAGATCTGAACCATCATTTCAGGAGCACCGTCAAGATCATGAGATCGACGGTCTTGTCGCATTGTGGGGATTAAAGGTGCACGAACTTTAAAATGTTGAAGGCGGGACGCAATCGAAACCATGGTTTTGGAGAAAGGACATGTGGAGCTCTATAGTGAATGGTGGGGCGAAGAGCAGGTTTCCCTCAAACTACCTTTGGACACACCCACAATCGCATGGTCACGTGAGATCACCACCCAAGGTCATATCGAAAGAAGGAGCTAGCACTCGCTAGGCCAAGATCATGAAGCTCCTGCTGGTTAGGCATATGGTCAGCATCGATGGTCACGTGAAGGAAGGGGCTTAGAAGCCAAAGAAGCCAAACATGACTTAATGTAACTAAAAGAGAAGACGAAGAGTTGTGCTTGCTAGAGAAGCCAAGGAATCAATGGATAATGACCACTGATGATGAACAAATCGAGAATAACCATCATGGAAGATGAAGAATTTGTATGATGATCGAGCAGAGGACTTGATGTGAGAAAGACATGAAGAACAAAGAACAGAGTGTGCTTATTCGATAGTGATGCATGTGGGTAGGAGGAGACACAGTGTAGTAGTACCTGAAGTGGAGATCAGAGGCCCAGTGTATAGAATGAAAAGGCAGCACAGAGCATAAATGGAAAAAGAGAAGATAAAAAGAGGTGTGTCATGCACTGGAGGAAAGAGAGTAGAGCATAGAAGCATAAATATGCAGAAGCGGAAAAGAGAATAGAAGCTGAAGAAGGCAAAGGAGACTTGGAGTTGTAACAGACCATATCAGAGACATAACAAGTAATTAAAAGTTTTGAAAGATTCAATCAGAGTGGTAGGGTGGTTCTAGGGAGGATTGTATTCCTCTAAATTCTAGTTGGTTCTAGAAGATATTATGGGAGTTGGTGCTTCCATCTAGTTGGTGCTAGAGAAACTTGAGAGTTGGTGCTTCCATCTAGTTGGTGCTAGAGAAATTTGAGAGTTGGTTCTCTCTGCAAGTTTTAGCTTGATATCAGAGGTTTTAGCCTCATATTTGAGTTGGAGCTCAAAGAATATAATGTACATGAAAGTTGGAGATTGATTGACATCCTAAGAAGAAGAGGTTTTCACCCTTTATGAAGTTCCTTGAGAAAATCGGTGTTTTTGTGTATTCTGTGTGATTGATCATTGTATATCTATGCATGTTAAGTTACCAGCAACATATTAAATAATAATCTAGAAAGAATAAAAAAAAAAGTGATAATTTTCAAGCTTATATACATAACTGATTCCCNCATAAGTTTGAACATGACTAGTCATGATGGAATTTCAACTAATAGAGCCCCTCTGTTTGATGGAACAAACTTTGCCTTTTGGAAAATAAGGATGAGAACACATTTAATGTCCTTGGGTGTTGATGTTTGGGATGTCGTTGAAATGGTATATGTAAACAATGATGATAGTCTTTGTGTAAACAATGATGATGATCCCTCAGATGATGAAAGTAATGACTCTTCTATTGAAGANTACCTGTACGCGACCCCCACGTCGCGTACTGAAAGTAATGACTCTTCTATTGAAGATAAAATAAGTGATATCATGCTAATATATTTAGAATAGGATGAGAACACATTTAATGTCCTTGGGTGTTGATGTTTGGGATGTCGTTGAAATGGTATATGTAAACAATGATGATAGTCTTTGTGTAAACAATGATGATGATCCCTCAGATGATGAAAGTAATGACTCTTCTATTGAAGATAAAATAAGTGATATCATGCTAATATATTTAGAATATCTAAACACCGAAGATATAGTAAGTGATTTCATTGATTGTGAAGGAGTAGTAGATATTGAAGGAGAACCTGTCAGTGCCATGGAAGAGATTGATAGACTCAGAGAAAAGAAAAGAAAAAAAAAACAGGTGTTGCTCAGGTATGAGAAAACATGCAAGGAACCATTTGAAGAAATTAATATGTTGAAGGTTAAGTTAGAAGAAGATAAGAAGATTGAACGCATCCTCAAACAACAAATGAAGGAAGCCGAAACAAAAGGTGCAAAATTGGAAGCTGAAGTAGTGATTCTCAGAAAATATCTAGAGAAATTTCAATCCTTATATCATAATAATCTGACAAGTATTAAGGCCTCAGAAGGATTATCCTCCATTCTGAATAAAAAAGGGAATTCAAAGTTGAAAACTGGTTTGGGTTATGAAAATGGATCAATTAGTGGTCAGCCAAGGAATAAAGAATCCATCAAGTTTGTCAAATATACAACCATTGACAACAATAAACCTGCAGAAACAAAGGAAGAGAATCAACCACCAAGGAGGAGTGAAGGAAAAGCTACTAGAACTGAATCTGTAGAACAAATAAATAATACACCCTCTACTCAAGGAAATCATCAACATGGAAGAAAACGACCTAATCAAAGAAGACAACCATTTTCCAGGTAAAAAGATTTTTTCAATGGATATTGTTTTTACTTCTCTAACTTTGGCCACAAAGTTGTAAATTGTTCTTTAATATTTAGACATGAGCAATCAAGATAGCCAAGGAATAAATACCTGCCACAGCAAAAAATGCAACAGCCAAGTAACAAACAACCACAGACTGCAAATCATGTGATGGCTGGGAAAAAGACGCAGATTAAGAATAACAATCGTTATGATCCTTTATTCAATGAACCAGAATGTTACATCTGCCATAATTATGGACATAAAGTTGCAGACTGTTGCTTAAAGAACTATAAGCCAGATTCAAATCTCAGATCTTAAAACTTCAAGGTCTGGAAGAAGAATGAGGATAACAAGTGTGGATTGGTGTTTTCATCTCAAATACAAAAAGACCCCTGGTATATTGACAACATATGCTCTAGTCATATGACATGTGAAAAAAATAAGTTCCTATCACCCAAGGAAAATAAATCAAGGAGTGTGACCTTTGGAAATGATGCTCCAGGAAAGATTAGAGGTAAAGGTCTAGTAAGCTTAAGTAATGGAAGAAGAAAATCTCAAGATGTATTATTTGTTGATGGTTTAAAGAATAATCTTCTTAGTGTCAGTTAGATATGTGACAAACGATGTGAATTCACCTTCACTACCAAGAATTGTAAAATAAAGATAGTAAACATAGGAGAGTTTCTTGCAAAAGGGGTTAGAACCAGAAACAATGTATATGTTCTAAAGGATGATAAGGAGAAATGTCATTTAAGAAAATTTGATGAAAGTTGGTTATGGCACAGAAGGCTTGGAAACCTGAATTTTGATCATATTGTCAAACTGAATAATGAAGGTGTTGTGAAAGACCTTCCAAAAATATCTAAGCCTAATAACTCTGTATGTGAATCATGTCAAATGGGGAAGTTGAATCATGCTCAATTTAAATCAAAGAGTTTCACATCTTCATAGAAACCACTTAAAATTGTTCATATGGATCTGTGTGGACCATCGCGAAAGGAAGGTACTAAAGGAGAACGCTACTTTATTCTATTCATTGATGACTTCTCCAGACCTACGTGGGTTTCCTTTCTAAGATAAAAATATGATGCGTTTGAGAAGTTCAAAATTTTTAAGGCATTAGCTGAGAATTAGACAGGAAGGAAGCTAAAGGCAATTCGTTCAGACATGGGAGGAGAGTTTCTGTCAGGAGACTTCAAAGAATTATGTGAAAGACATGGAATTAAAAGAGAACATTGTTAAGAACCAAATATCAATATAGCATAGAAAAACCTCAGAAAAGGTACTCAACGCCTTGAAAAAGAGATAATTTCAGATAATAAGCTTCTTCGAGGGGGCAACCTCCTTTTACCCCACTTAAATGTTCAAGTACAAGATGA
>SNQJ01S0201403.1:0-12149 GCA_010110895.2 Picea sitchensis | reverse complement strand
TCTCATTAAGTTTACCATCAAAGACAAATTTCCAATCCCAATTATTGATGATCTCTTGGATGAGCTTCTTGCTACCAATTTTTTCACTAAACTGGACCTTTATTTAGGATACCACCAAATCAAGATGAAGGAAGTGGAAATTACAGAGACAACCTTCCACACTCATGAAGTTCATTACAATATTTTATTTATTCCCTTGGCCTGCAATTCTCCCTCAACTTTTCAGATCCTTGTGAATAAGATCTTTTGACCATTCCTACACAATTTTTTGATTGTTTTCTTTGATGATACTTTGATCTATATCAAAACATGGGCAACACATGTTGCTCATGTTGATAAATCCTTGAAACTTAGGACAACCAATTATTCCTCAAACATTCAAAATATTATTTTGGTTCTTTCAAGGTAGAAATATTGGGTCATATAATCATTCAAGATGGGGTGTGAGTGGATCCCAAGAAAACCGAGGCAATGAAGGATTGGTTGTTCCCGAGACTTTAAACATATTACAGGGTTTCTTAGGGCTCATAGGTTACTACTAAAAAATTGTAAAAAATTATGGATGAATTGCAGCCCCCTTAATATCCATAATCAAGAAGAATGCCTTTGTATGGATCAAGGAAAGCAAGTAGTCATTTTCCACCTTAAAATAATCCATGTGTACTACCCTAGCCTTATTTGTGATAGCTTTCGCTAAGACATTTGTCTTGGAATGTGGACGTGGCATTGGAGTCATATTGATGCAAGAAGGGTGTTCTTTAGCATTCACCAATAAATAATTGTGTGAATTTGTTTTGTTCAAGTCCACCTATGAGAAAGAGATTATGGCTATCCTTATGATGTTGGTGCATGGTTCCCATATCTTATTGGGAGGTGCTTCCAGATCAAGACAAATCATCATAGTTTAAAGTATTTTTCGAATAGAGTTCACCTAAGAAACACAGGTGGGTTACTAAGATGTTTGGATATGATTATGAGAACATATATAAGAAAACAAAAGAGAATGTGGTAGTTGATGCCTTGTCTAGGAAATATGAGGATGAAAGATATCTCTTTTCTCTATCCTTACCTATACATGATTGGATTTTTGAATCCCACCAAGACTGGTTTGCCAATGACAAGGTGGTTTAAGTCATCCATAGGCTTCAAGAGGACCCCAATCCCTAAGTACTCGGTAATGGGATACCTTACAGTATAAAGGATGCATATTTCTAGTGAAGAAGTTTACTTTAAAACAAAGGGTGTTAGAAGATCTCCACTCATCTTCAACTATAGTTCATTATGTCTTTTAGAAAATGAATGCATGCATTAAGTGCTCATTCTTTTGGGAAGGCATGAAAAAATACATCCAAAATTTTGTATCAACATGTGACACTTGTCAAAGGAACAAGGGGGGGAATATGAAGAGTCCAGGATAAATGTGGCCGCCAAAAAAAATGACCACTATTAGTTGGTGACCTCCTTTCTAAATACAATTACATTTTTTCCCTACCACACCCATTTACACCCTCCATTTTTTCCTAAGTTTTCATGGATAATATTTTTAATTTACATGGTATGACCACTACCATTGTGTTAGACTATGACCCCACATTCACTATAAAACTTTGGCAGGAATTATTTAAACTCTAAGGCACCTAGTTGAACATGAGAACATATTATCACCTTCAAACAAAAGTAGTCAACAAATGCTTGAAAATATGTTTATGATGATTTTCTTCAAAAAGGTAGCACCAATGGGCACAATGGTTACCCCTTGCAAAATGGTGGTACAATACTTCTTATCATTGTGCTATAAAAGTGACACCATATGAAGTTATATATGGACAAAAAAAACCTTCAATAGATTCATACTTCCCAAGCACATCCAAGGTTCAAGTCGTAGATTCCATGCTTCACACTAGAGAGGCCATTCTCTATACACTTAAGGGCAATATGATGATGACTCAAAATTGCATTAAGAAAAAAGTTAAAAAACATAGATATGATCATTATTTTATAGAAGGAGATCAAGTTTTTCTTTTCCTTCAACGTTATAAGTATACCTGTCTCAAAGACAAATCCCACCAGAAGCTTATGACAAAATTCTATGGACATATCATATCCTCTAGTGCATCAGGCAAGTTGCCTATACATTGGCTCTTCTAGCCCACTCTAAGATCCATCTAGTCTTTCATGCATCCTATTGAAGAAGGTAGTGGGAAAAAATGTTGTGTTTATTCTATATTTACAAAACTTGATGAAGAAGGGTCCATTTGGTTCCATCCAAAATCAATATTGGGCACCCAAGGCCATCGACTATGCCATCTCACCATCTAAGAATTTTTTATTTAGTGGAAGGATATGAAACCAGAATATGCCACTTGGGAACCAATACATATTTTACAATTATTTTCACATCTATACCCTTGAGGACAACATTTTTTTTGAAGGGGGAAAGCATGTTAGGGTCCTACCCTAACCTCCCTACTTTGGGTAATTATTAGTTAGTTAATCGATGTATGATGCCATATTATTTGAATAATTCCCATTAGATAGTTACAAGGTAGTTACTTGAAATAAAAAGAATCCTCTTGATTTAGGGTACTTGCTATCATAAATTTATTTATAGAGCTAGAAGGATAGGATATATTTAGTGAAGTGTTGTTGTTGTACTTGGAGCTCTACACATAGGGGGTTTCTCCCTTGAAGAGGATTTTGTACATTGCTCACTCTATTGGAGATCTTTAATACAAGGGATATATTCTATAGGTTCAATCTTATTTTCTCTTGTATTTTTTTCCACATTTCATTTCTTTGAATATTGTTCATGCTCTACTAATTTTATCGGTTACGTATTAGATATGAATCCTTATTGGACAAAGAGTTGTGAGTATAAAATGTTGGTCTTAGAATTTACAAGGAAATGTTGTGGTCATTGTGCCCATTGTTGAAAAGATAAATGTCGGTGTCAATGCAGTTTTGGAGACAAGTTTAGGGGTTTATGTGTTCTTTGTTGATGGATAGGTGGACACTTGGACTCTTTGTTATACTAGGTGGAAATGCAATTTGGCAATGTATAAGTTTATGTTTTAAAAAAAAAAAATAGTCCCCATAATTGAAATGAGGATATAATGAATTTATGTCAAATCATAATTGATTTTGACCAATGAAAATATGAAACAACTAATTTTCAAAATTATGAAAAATATTTAATTTAATATTGAAGTTTTTCTCCAACTTTGGAAATGAATGAGCAATTTTTTGTTAAGGAAGCAAATTAATACATTGTCAAAACATTTTAACATGAAATTGAAATGCAAATAACATCCTATGGAAGGTACTATAACTTCACATGTGTGAGTCACACCAAACTTCCCAACATTCCTTTAGCATGGATTTTTTTTAATAGTAACTATTATATTTTGTGTTAGAGAGAGTTGCAGTCAAACTAGATAGTAGCATAATATAATAGTTTTTAAAACTCATTGTAGCCTTTGAGAAAAAATAGGCATAGCCAAGTCCAAAAACTTCTATCTCGAAACTAATCCATTCCAAATAGCCCTTGAAAGTAAATTTCCTTACAAATGTGCTCATAATAAAACTAAACAACAATACATAGAAATTCAAAGAAATTAAACTAAAAATTATGCCCTAAAGTGGTAGCAGTGTTCAAATCCACTTAGGCTTCCATAGCTTCCTCCATAGTTGACATGTACTCATCTGATTGGTCCATGGGAACAGGTGCATCCAAATTATTCCATGCAACCAAAGTGGTGTTGCTCGTTGTGGATAATATCCCAATGCTTTTGAAAAGGGGTTCACCAAACAACACGTCACTAACTAGAATGGAGGCTAAAGAGACATGAGACAATATAACAACCTAAGGAAAACTAAGATGAATCACAATTCTATCAACCAATGATTTCAATGAACTTAGCTACAAATCCAACTCCAATTGTTTCCTGTAAGAAATCTACATGAAGGACTGAAATTATTTATTTGACTCCCAAATACCAAGAGATAAGTGGCAATTTCAACTTCACAGTGGTGGAGCTCACAACACTATAATTGACCTCTATAATCTCTTTCCACACCCCTACAACCCTCTTTGAACCTCCCTCGGATTGCATAAAACACATCACTTATAACAACAATGACAATGTCCCATAATGATCAATTAGGAGGGTTCAATCCAAATCCTAATAACTATAGTAGGATCTAAGTGCCACCAAAGTTGGGCCTATGCACAAAAGAGCACGACTCCACCCTTCGCTACCTCTATGAACACACTATCATGGACTATACGAGAAGAAAACATGCCAATATTAGACATTTCTAGATAGAACCAAATAATTAGCCCATGTGCAATCAACCTCCCATCCAAAGTATCATTCAAGAGTGCACCCATCATCAAAAGTGTCATAGAAAAAAAAGGGTGGGGTGGTGGTACTAAATTCCTATCTCCTTGTTGACTGAAATTTAGCATAATTTGTGAAGAACATACTATCATTCACATGAGGCTTCATTAATGTCAAGGGAGTGGAGTTGTAACATACCCAACCACCCATAGGTTGGGGTACGCTACCTTCAATCCCGCCCTTGGAATTCTTTCTCTTACAGATACCTTTTAAAATTTAAGGATGCATAAAAGAAAAGACTTTAACGACATGCACAACAATAAACAACAAACATGCATAGTCTAAAGATTCAATTAAACGATAGTTAAATATACAATGGAAATAACATTTAAATACATGTAAATGATACCATAACAGAGAGCACTTATTTTTATAAAAGATGACACCAACTGGCTGCAGACCAAGGACATTCCACCCAACCATAGACACCATTGCTCCAAATCCCATCAACAGTGTCACCCCTGAGCCAGGGCTATGAATCCACAAGGACAGTTCTAGAGTGTACTTGGCTTCCCAAACCAGTCAGCACTCATAGGTTTCCCAAACCAGACATCTCTCAAGCTCTCACAGGCTTCCCAGCTCTCACAACAATCCAAGTACCCAACTCTCTTCTACCCAGCTTGCACCACCCAAGAGAACGAACCTCCACTCTTCTCTACCATACTGTCCCTCAGGTAGTCCTTCTCCTTATTCGGGCTCCAGGGCAACTAGTCCAGAATATCAAGGCTGGAACTCTCAGGACTCCCAGCTGTGAGCAACATTGGACACAGGCCAACGCATATCAGACATGCAGCCTCAGGTTATGGATGGATCACACCATCGACCACTACAACCAACTATATAGTGGCTAATATTCAGTAGTTTGGCTCCCTTCCTGAGCCAATACGCGGACGCAGGTGGGGATGGATCAATGAATGGGTAAGTGTGTGCATGAAAGTGCGTGAGGGAAAATGAATGGATGTACAAGGATTCAGTGAACAAGCCATCAATCGAACCCCACCATCAAACCAAAGGCGAGTTTAAGTAACCTTGTGGGGAAATCAAGAACCTCCTGGTCTTCCCTAAGAATATCACGTAACCGATCCCCTCCCTTAGACAAAAAGGGTAATTAAAAATAGGAATAAACACTCATCCCCTCAAGCCCCCTCTCTTGTGGAATCATATCTCCCTATAACTCTATTCCTTGTTCGTTTAATAGCCAACGATGTGTTTGCTATTAATAATGATAAAAACATTACATGTCTTGGGCACACTGGCCTTTTAATAATTATTTGGGCACTCTTGCCTCTCAACATTGTAACAATACATTATTTAAAAATGGGGGTTCAAAACCTGGGGTGTTACATCCCCTCCCCCTTATTTTGGGCACTGTCCTTAGTGCGTATACAAAATAGAGATCAAAATCTCAAATTTATTCAAAAATCTGTGGGGACTCTTCCTGCACAACATCTTCATGCTCCCAGGTAGCATCTTCAGGACCGTAGCAGGTCCACTGAACTTTTACCAACTCTATAACTCAATTCTGGAGAATTTTGATTTTTTTGTCCAATACCCGCACTGGTTGAACCTGAAAATCTCCCTCTATCTCTACCTGAATCAGATGCTAATCAATAACATGGTCAGGATCATGTATATGTTTCTTTAGTAAATATACATGAAATAAATTATGCACATTCATGGAAGCAGGAAATGCAGTCATGTATGCAACTGGCCCTATTCTGTCCAATATTTCAAATGGACCACAAAATCTTGTTGCCATCTTTGTACAACTACCCAATTTCAAAGATTTTTTCTTGGGCTTCACTTTCAAAAGTACATGCTCCCCTACTTTAAATTCTCTACCTGTCCTATTCTTGTCTGTATAAACTTTAGGTCTATCCTGAGCTACCTTTAAATTATGCTTGATCTTAACCACCTGATCTTCCATGTCCTTGAGCAACTCCAGCCCAAGTACCACTGTATTTGTTGGGTTGTCCCATCTTACTAGAGTATTGCATTTCTTACCATACAAGGCTTCAAATGGGCTCATTATCAATGAAACTTGATACCCATTATTATATGCAAACTCAACCAAGTGTAAGTAATCTTCCCACTTAGATGGTTTATCCATCACATACATTCTCAACATGTCTTCAATTATTCGATTGACCCTCTCTGTTTTCCCATCTGTCTGGGGATGATATGTTGTGATCAAGTTTAGGTTTGTGCCAAATCCCTTAAACAATCCCCTCCAGAAGTTGGAGGCAAATTTTGTATCTATGCCCGAGACAATTGTCCTAGGTATGCCATGCAACCTAGCAATTTCCTTCATGAAAATTTCTACAATATTAGTCGTTGTATGTGTTGTCTTCATGGGCACAAAATGAGCAGCCTTTATTAATTGTTCAACCACCACCATGATTGAATCGTGTTTCTTATTCGTTCTGGGTAATCCTGTGATGAAATCCATGGTGATCACTTCCCATTTCTTCTCTAGAATTGGCAATGGTTGCAACAAACCTGCTAGGTGTCTATGCTCAGCCTTCACCTTTTGACATTCCATACATAGAACGATGCAATCCTCAACATCCTACTTCATTCCCAACCAAAAGAAATGGCTTCTTATTGTTGTAATTGTTTTCTGGTAACTGGGATGTCCAACATAAGGAACATCATGCATTTCCTTCAGTACCAAATTCCTCAGTTCTCCAAAACTAGGAACATAAATTCTATTTTTATGCATGAGTAATCTGTCTTCCTTTATCTCATACTCCTTTATTTTTTGTTGTACATCTCCTTGTTGTAAGTTTTCTTTTACCTGTAGGTAATGTTGGTTTATAAAAATACCATCTAAAATTCTGCTCTTCAAGTCTGATTGATGCATACTAACAGCAATAACATGCATGATATGCACTCTTATACAAAGTTCATCAGCAACTTTATTCTCCTTTACCTTGATATGCTTGATATCGAAGTCATATTCACTTAAAAATTCCATCCACCTTGTTTTCTTGGCATTCAAAGTCGGTTGTTCAAAAAGATACTTCGGGCTAATGTGGTATGTCCTTAATTCAAATTTCTTCCCCATGAGATAATGCCTCCACATCCTCAAGGCATGAAAAATGGCAACAAGTTCCAAGTCATGGGTGGCATAGTTCCTCTCATGTTCCTTAAGCTTTCTGGACTCATATCCAATAACATGTCAATTTTGCGTGAGGACTCCCCCAAGTCCTTCCTTACATGCGTCTGTTCATACCACAAAAATTTCATTTGGGTCAACAATCTTTAACACAGGTGCACTAGTAAGTAATTCCTTCAACAGATTAAAATTATTTTCACACTTGAGTGTCCATTCAAATTTAGCTCCATTCTTTTGCAAACAAGTGATGGGATGAGAAATATTAGAGAATCCTACTATGAACCTTCTGTAGTAGCCAACTAATCCCATAAAATATATGACGTCTGACACATTTCTGGGTGTTGGCCATCCTCTAATGGCTTCGATCTTCTATGGATCTACTGCTACGCCCTGCTCTGAAATAATGTGTCCCAAGTAATGGATCTGCTTTTGATAAAAATAACACTTACTCAACTTGGCATACAATTGATGTTCTCTCAGTACTTGCAATACCAGTCTTAAGTGATGTTCATGCTCCTCTTCAGACTTAGAATAGATAAGTATGTCATCTAGGAATACTATGACAAACTTATCCAAATAATTTCTGAATATGTCATTCATTAAGCACATGAAGACAACTGGTGCATTGGTCAGTCCAAATGGCACCACTACAAATTCATAATGCCCATACCTAGTCCTAAAGGTTGTCTTATGAATGTCTTCTTCCTTGATTCTTACATGATGGTATCCCTCCCTTAGGTCAATATTTGAGAATATCTTTTCTCCTCTTAGCTGATCAAAAGGTCATCAATTTGGGGTAAATGATACTTGTTCTTTATAGTGTATTTGTTCAGCTGTCGGAAGTCAATACACGGCCTCAATGTTCCATCCTTCTTTTTGACAAAAGGTATTGGTGCTCCCCAAGGTGAAACACTTGGATGTATCTACCCTTTCTTCAACAATTCCTCCAACTGCATTTGTAATTCCTTTAACTCTCGGGTGCTCATTCTGTAAGGTGTTTTTGACACCGGGGCAGCTCCTGACACTAAATCAATTGATAAATCTATATCCCTTCTTGGTGGAAATCCAGGTATTTCTTGGAATACATCTTCAAATTCATGTAGCACCGAGAAATATTCAAGGCTTGGCCCCTTTGTATTATCTGTCTCTTCCACATGAGCTGCATACAGTTGACATCCTTTTCTAAAACATATTTTCAGTTGTAAGGACAAAATCTCCCGTATGGAGATGGGTCTTGGAACTCCTTTCACAGTGCTCTGCTTTCCATTTCAATCAAGACATGTGAATGTCTTGTTATGACAATCTAGGACAACATGATGCTTGTCCAACCAATCCATCCCAATCAGAACATCATAAGACCCCAATGGTATGATATCTAGATCAATACTAGTATTCACTCCATTAAGACTTATGGAACAACTTCTGACCATATCATGGATTCTTCTTTTGGTTCCAGTGGCTAACTGAACCAAACTTGATTTTCCAAGTTTACTTTTATCCAAATGTAATCTATCCACTATCTTAGGATCAATGTAGCAATGACGTGCTCCTGAATCAATCAAAATAGAAACTGGTTGATTTATGATCTTACCTTCCACCTCGATCATATTGGACTGGTACTCTACTTGTTGATCATCTAAAGCTACATAGATTCTTCCCATATCTTCGAATGTTGTAGCCTCTTGGATGTTTTGCACAGTCTTCACTCTGTCTTTTCTGTGTGGGCAATCCTTGTACATGTTATCTTCCTTGCATCCCCAACATTGGATTGGTGGTCTTCCCCTTTTTCCTAAGGAATATTCCCTCTTGAAATCTCCCCTGGCATACTGATCTTGATGATTTCTATTAGGTGCATTCCTATTGAAGGGAGGTTTGAATCCTTTCCTCCTCTGATCGGACTTCACATTTTTCTTGTCCTTCCAAGATTTCTGCAGGGATTCCCTTCCCTGGCCTTTCTCATACATGTATTTAGCCTTCATGATGGCCTCCGTCAAGGTCTTGGGTTCATCATACTTGATATTCTTCTTATAAAAGGCTCGAAGTCCACTTAGAAACCTCTGTATTTTCACTTTCTCATCACCAATGAACTTGACATAATTTAACAATCCCAAGAACTTCTTCTCGTACTCTTCCATAGTCATGCTTCCCAACCTGAGTTCAAAGAACTCCTGCATTTTCTTGTTATAGAAATTCTCTAAGAGGTAATCCTTCTAGAAGTACTTATTGAACTGCTTCCAAGTGATCCTACTTTCATTAACATGTTCCACTTGCTTCAGTTGGTCCCACCACATTGCAACTTTCCTGTGTAAATGGTAGGTGGTAATCTTGGCTTCTGGGTTTGATGAATAGTTATGCAACTGAAAATATCTCCTGAGCCCAAGCAACCATGCTTCAGTGTCATCCTCCCTTTCTCTTACACCATCGAAGGAAGGTGGCTTGAGCTTCCTCAACTCTCCTTACAAACTATCTACCTCTGTTTTCCTTCTTTGTTGTCTAACAGGGGACATCTTTGGACTGCTTACTGGATCTTCTGATTCATATAACTTTCTTTCTGAGTAAGGAGGTGAGTGGTGTCCACGAGCTCTGCTGGCACTTATGGAATAACCAACTCTTCCACAATCATCCCTTCTTTCATGGCACCTGCCTTCTTCCTCTTGTCTTGAGTTTGACCCCTTCTTCGTTTGTCTCTGCAACTGATTTAAGCTCTGCAACACTCGAGCATTTATCTAACTTTTCTCTCTCATCAGTCTCTCGTTGTCTGCTTTGTAGATCTGCACTTCCATATTCAGGCTCCTTACCATTTTTATTGACGTTTCCTGCTCTCCTTTTCCCTTGTATCAATTGGACTCTGTCTCTGCATTACCAACTCTGGTATTTTGGCCTTCGGCCTCCTTATCATGACTGGAGGCTCCTCCTCCTTCTTCCATTTCCTCAATATGCATCCTGAGCTGATGTGCTTAAGACCCTTAATTCTGCAAAATTTGAAAGCAACCATTTTGTTAGAATTGTGTATATGATAAACAAAATTGCCAAACCACGCTACAGGTCTCTTCCTTTTCTTTTTTTTGTTCATGGAGATCATATCCCCATTCTCCGAAAATAACAACGTCTTGTTATCCTTGGCTGACACAAAACGTCATCTTGTGTAGGTGCTTCCTTCAAACCATCTTCCCAGATGATCACGACTAGAAATCACGACTAAATCCTTCCTTAGCACTTTTCTGTTTCGAAGACTGCCAATTCGACCCTTAGCCCTCCTTTCTTCAGCTCTCAATCTGCATATGACCACGACCATGACCCCGTGCTTAGTTGAAAAAACTCTTTTGTAGAGCTTCGAGACTTTGGAACTTCCAGCCAGGACCGGATCAACGGTCCTTGTCCTCTTTCACAATCAACAATCGAAATCCACTTCGGGACTCCGCACTTCAGAAGTCTCAACTTTTCTCACTTGCCTCCTCCCGAAACGATTTTACCTGGAGTTCATGATCTGTCGATGGGTGTCCTCCCACAGATCAACGACTGTGAATCGCTTCGGATCTTCGGGCTTCGGAAGTTTCAAACTTTCCTCCTGCACTTTCTCTCGGAGTACTTTCACCCAAAATCGACGATTCTTCAACGTGTGTCTTCTGGAATTAACGATCGATATGTACTCTGGCCTTCAGGAATTTTCGACCCAACGCAACCTGTCACATCTTTCCCCATTGGGGTGCCCAGTCCTTGGACTACACGATCTGTTGCCACATGGAAAAATACTGGAAGCAGACACATGGCCCAATCAGGCGGGTGACACATGTCATGTTCTAATCGACTTTTCAATCCTTCAAATGTTCAAATCTTGTTGACATGTGGCACACATCCCATGTGTCCACGTCATCCCATGTGACGTCTGCAAGCCACATCACTTCATAATTATGGGGTCCACATCACCTCCAGGTGACTTCATCGTGCCCCACCACTTCGGCTCTTCGAGCTTCGAGACTTCGGGCTTCGAGAGTTTCAGCACTAACACCCTTCCCATTCTCCCGAACTCTGAATTCCCAAACCAGCCAATCTATCGCCATGTGTCCTCCTAGATAGGACTACTAAGATTCACTTCAGGTCTTCGCCCGAAGTCCACAGATCTACACCACATGTCCTTCTTAATCTGGCGATGGAGGCTTCCTTCGGGTCTTCGGACTTCGAAAATCTTAGATTTCAAAACTTATATGGCCCCACTGGATTTTACCCGAAGCCCTGTATCTGATGATGAGTGGCTCTCGACAGATCGACAACCGAGATCCTTTCGGGTCTTTGTACTTCGGAGAACTCAATTCTCAACTTTCGCTTTCCCCGGAGGTGCACGGATTTATTTCGTGTGTCCTCCTACAAATCAACGGTCCCCGGATACTTCTGCTCTTCGAAGGTTCGTCGCTCAATTACCAACATGTCACATCACTGCATGCCTTTCAAATTGCGGGGCACACATCAAGGATTTGGAGTAACCCTATTTTTGTTAATGTTTATGCCACTATTATAGTTCTTTTCATTTCATAAGATAAGAGCATAATAAGAACAAGATCACTGAGAAATACACATTCACAAGAGACACAGCATTTATCCTGGGAAACCCTCTAGGGGAAGAAAACCCAACA
>SNQJ01S0201402.1:27622-42864 GCA_010110895.2 Picea sitchensis | reverse complement strand
AAAGCCGACATAAATAAAATAACATTACTAATCTAAATTACAACTAATGGCCTAAATCTGACATAAATAAAATAACATTACTAATCTAATATGCCCCAATTAAGGGGTAATGAGCCAATATTAGGGCTTAACACCATTCCTAAACATTCTTGTAGCATCTCACAGAACTCAAAAGTGTTTCTCCGTTATTCTTTTATGCCCTGAGGGGGAATTGGCTGAGAGTCCCTAAAATGGTTTGGGATGCGACTTGCAACTAGGCATATCACGACAACCAAAAGTCGGATTGAGGAACCGTCATCTCCGTTGGATTCTTGGCATATGATTTTAGATAGAGAACCCCTCAATCTCAGTTCCAATATCTTGTAAGTTGTTTTTTTCATCAATTTTGAGAACTAGTGTTTTTCTTAGTAAGAAGCAATGCAACATTTGGATTTAGGGGTCCAATTTAGGAAACCATGACTTGGGAGTGAATTGAAAATGTGGTCACCTAGTCCATGCCTTAATAAGAATGCAACATCTCATGGAACTCAAAAATGTTTCTTCATTAGACTTTTATGCCATGAGGAGGAATTGGCCAAGAGTCCCCGAAATGGTTTAGTATGCCACTTGCAACTAGGCATAAAATGAAAACTGAGACTCGGATTGAGGAACCTTCGACTCTGATGGATTAACAGAATATGATTTCATCTAGAGTGCCCCTCACTCCCGGGTCCCATGCCTCGAAAGTTTCTTTACTCATTGATTTCGAGAACCAATGTTTTTCTCAGTTTGAATCAATGCACCATTTGGATTAAGGGGTCCAATTTATGAAACCGTGCCTCAGGAGTGGATGGAAAATGTAGTCACCTATTCCATGCCTAAACAAGCTTGCAACATCTCACGAAACTCAAAAATGTTGCTCCGTTAGGTTTTTATGCCCTGAGGAGGAATTGGTCAAGGGTCCATGAAATGGTTTGGGATGCAACTTGCAACTTGGAATATAAAAAATACTGAGACTTAGATTGAGGAACTGTCATATCCATTGGATTCCTAGCATAGGATTTCAACTAGAAAACCCATCACTCCCAGGTCCAATCCCTTGGAAGTTGTTGTTTTCATTGATTTTTAGAACTAGGGTTTTGCTCAGTAAGAAGCAATGCAACATTTGGATTTAGGGGTCCAATTTATGAAACCATGGCTCAGGAGAATATGGACAATGTGGTCACATAGTCCATGCCTAAAAAATCTTGCAGCATCTCATGGAACTCAAAACTCTTCTTTCTTTAGGTTTTTATGCCTTGAGGAGGAATTAGCCAAGAGTCCCTGAAATGGTTTGGGATGCGACTTACAACTGGTCATATAATCAATATCGAGACTCATATTGAGGAATCATCATCTCCATTGGATTCATGACATAGGATTTCAGCTAGAGCACCCCTCACTCCTAGGTCTAATCCCTCAAAAGTTGTTTTTTTCATCGATTTTGAGAACTAGGGTTTTGCTCACTTTGAAGCATTCCAACAATTGCATTTAGGGGTCCAATTTATGAAACTATGCCTCGGGAGTGGATGGAAAATGTGGTCACATATTCCATCCCTAAAAAATCTTGCATCATCTCACAGAACTCAAAAATGTTGCTCTGTTAGGATTTTATTCCCTAAGGAGGAATTGGCCAAGAGTCCCCGAAATGGTTTGGGATGCGACTTACAACTGGGCATAAAACAAAAATCGAGTCTCAGATTGAGAAACCATTTACTCCGATGGATTACTAGGATGTGATTTCATCTATAGAACCCCTAACTCCTAGGTTCCATGCCTCATAAGTTTCTTTACTATTTGATTTCAAGAACTAGTGTTTTGCTCAGTTTGAAGCAACGCAACATTTGGATTAAGGGGTACAATTTATGAAATCATCCCTCGGGAGTGCATGGATAATTTAGTCACCTAGTCCATGCCTAAAAAGTCTTGCATCATCTCACAGAACTAAAAAATTTTGCTCCGTTATTCTTTTATGCCCTGACGAGGAATTGGACAAGAGTCCTCGAAATGGTTTGGGAAGCGACTTGCAACTAGGCATATCACGAAAATCGAGACTTAGATTGAGGAACCGTCATATCCTTTGGATTCCTCACATAGGATTGTATCTGTATCACCCCTCACACTCTGTTCCAATCCCTCAGAAGTTTTTTTCTTCATCGATTTCAAGAACTAGTGTTTTTCTCAGTAAGAAGAAATGCAACATTTGGATTTAGGGGTCCAATTTAGGAAACCATGCCTTGGGAGACGATGGAAAATGTGGTCACCTAGTCCATGCCTAAAAAAGCATGCAACATCTCATGGAACTAAAAAATGATGCTATGTTAGGATTTTATTCCCTGGGGAGGAATTGGCCAAGAGTCCCCGAAATGGTTTGGGATGCAACTTGCAACAGGGCATAAAATTAAAATCGAGACTCATATTGAGGAACYGTCGACTCTGATGGATTACTGGGATAGGATTTCAGCTAGAGTACTCCTCACTCCCAGGTCCAATCCCTCAAAAGTTTTTTTTTTCATCGATTTTGAGAACTAGGGTTTTTCTCAGTTTGAAACAATGCAACATTTATATTTCTTTTGTGTAGTAAAGGTCAGGAGAAGTAGTGGGTCATGGACCATGATGAGAACCCTTTGGAATTCATCATTGTCTTCACTTTTATTTTCCTTTATAAAGAGGAAGAAGTCATCTATGTATGTGTTTATGGTGTTGATATTGCACCAAGTCTGCACTTCCTGGCTAATGTCCTTGGTAGTCAAGATATAACGCATTGGGTTTATCCCATAGGGTCTCAACTTTGAGAACATGTGACATAGAAAATGTTTGGTGACATGACATAGTACCAAATTATTTGGATGAAATAATTATTTTTCTCACCATAGGTATTGTGCCACAAGGGTACTTGACAACATAGAAGAAACAATTGGTTTTTTGTGTGACCAATTGTTAGATAAATAGGTCATTTGTACAAGTTCATGGTATATGGAATCCTTTTATGTTGCATCATGGATCATAAATTACTCAGAATTTTATGGGAGAGACATCATGAAACACTTAGAATATGCTCAATCTTGCGACATATATCAAGCAACTAGGAAACCATCTTGTAGGGATGAAATGTTGTTACACCTGGTAGTTGTGCTACAACCATTAGAAAAATGGGTAGTAACATTAACAACCCTACGCGCTCAATTTAGATAACAAAAATAGCATAGATGCATGACGAAAAAATCTCAATAAGACTCTTAGTATCTCCTATTGGAAATAACAATATGAGGAACTTACACTCTCAAAACTAGGTCTAATATGTACATATAAACAACTTGTTCATTGTTGGTTATGGTGGGTCAAACCTATCTTTAGTTTACCTATCATATGTAATGTTAAAGTGCATTATTAGGTGTCGATTCATGGGCCAGGATATGTTTATCTCAATGTTTATCCCATAGTTGGGCACTTCATTTGGGGAAACAAGAAAGAATTGACTCAAGGGTGAGTCAACAATTGTGGAACAAGCTTGTTGGTCCCTTCATTTTGATGGAGTACATGATGGTAGATACTCAAAATAAAAATAAATTTGAGTTGCATCACACATAATAAAGACTGTAAATTCATTAAAGAGTATCATAGATGGTCGTAGCCATGAAACATGATTTTATGCATGAATTTAGGTGGCTAAAGTAGAGTGGTGTAAGGTGGCTAAATAGACTTGCAGGAGCTTACAGAAGTTCGTTATGATGCTCGGTTTGTATTTTATGCCCCCGAACCAAATTGGCCACATGTCCCTGAATGGATTGAGGAGGCGAGTTGCAACTAGTGGGGCCCCTAGTGGGGTTTCAGACCAAATTGGACACATGTCCTTGATTGGGTTGAGGAGGTGAGTGAAAACTATTGATAAAACTGGCAAGAATTTAGGTCGATAAAGAAGCAAATTGGTTTAAGGTAGCTAAATAGACTTGTAGGATCTTACAGAAGTTTGTTATGCTACACAGTTTGGATTTTATGCCTCTGACCAAATTGGCCACATATTCGTGAATGGCTTGAGGAGGCAAGTTGAAACTCATGATAAAACTCAAACCGAGACTTAGATGCACAAACCCTCAGTTGCATTGGATTCAGAGCACCGAGTTTCAACTAGTGGGGCCCCTACGCTATCGTTCTGACAACATGAAAACCATTTGTTGGAGTATCTTTAACATTATGGTTTTGGGCACTGAGGCATAGTGCAATTTCTGAAGATGAGGTTGATTTTCAAGAACACTATGCCGACATTTTTGGCTAGTGCAGTTGCATGGACCTTGTCCAAACAAACTTTTGGGAGCTTACAAAACTCTATTATGCTGCTTGGTTTGGATTTTATGCCCCTGGACCAAATTGGCCACATATCCTTGAATGGCTTGAGGAGGCGAGTTGCAACTATCGATAAAACTCAAACCGAGACTCAGATGTATGTACCATCAGTTTCATTGGATCCGAATCACCTGGTTTCAACTATTGGGGCTCCTACCCTATCATTTTGTCAACCGAAAAACAATTTGTTGGAGTATCTCCAACACTAGGGTTTTGGTCAATGAGGCATAGTGCAATTTCTGAAGAGGAGGTTGATTTTCAAGAACAATGTGTTAGGTGTTTTTGGCTAGTGTAGTCACATTGGCCTTGGCCAAACAAAATTTCAAGAGCTTATGGAAATTCGTTATGGTACTCGGTTTGGATTTTATGCCCCCAGACCAAATTGACCACATGTCCCTAAATGGCTTGAGAAGGCGAGTTGCAACTCTCGATAAAACTCAAACTGGGACTTATATGCATGAACCGTTGGTTGCATTGGATTAAGAGCACTGGGTTTCAGCTAGTGGGGCCCCTACACTATCATTTTGTCAACCGAAAAACCATTTGTTGGAGTATCTCCGACACTAGAGTTTTGGTCAATGAGGCATAGTGCAATTTTTGAAGATGATTTCGATTTTCCAGAACACTTTGTCGAACGTTTTTTTTAGTGTATCCGCATGGGCATTGGCCAAATAGACTTGTGGGATCTTACAAAACTCTATTATGCTGCTTGGTTTGGATTTTATGCCCCTATACCAAATTGACCATGTGTCCTTGAATGGCCTGAGGAGGCGAGTTGCAATTGTCAATAAAACTCAAACCTGGACTCGAATGCATGAACTGTCAGTTGCATTGGATCCATAGCACCAGGTTTTATCTATTGGTTCTCTTATGCTATCATTTTTTCAACTGGAAAACCATTTGTTGGAGTATCTCCAACACTATGGTTTTGGTCAATGAGGCATAGTGCAATTTCTAAAGAGGAGGTCGATTTTCAAGAACACTGTGTCGGGTATTTTTGGCTAGTGTAGTCACATGGGCCTTGGCCAAATAGACTTGTGGGAGCTTACATAAGTCTATTATGCTACTCGGTTTGGATTTTATGCCCCTAGACCAAATTGACCACATGTCTCTAAATGGCTTGAGGAGGCGAGTTGAAACTCACGATAAAAATCAAACTGGGACTCAGATGCCCGAACCATCAGTTGCATTGGATTAAGAGCACCATTTTTCAGTTAGTGGGCCCCCTATGCTATCATTTAGTCAACCTAAAAACCATTTGTTGGAGTATATGCGGCACTAGGGTTTTGGTCAATGAGGCATAGTGCAATATTTGAAGATGAGGTCGATTTTCAGGATCACTCTTTCAACCGTTTTTGGCTATGGTATTGCTATTGGTATGGTATGGTATTGTATTGGTATTTTTATTGGTATGGTATTGGTATGCATATCATTGCCAATGAATACCATTGTGGTATGCAAGGGTATTGATATTGGTATGCAATGGTATGGTATTGGTATTGGTATTGGCAATGTTATTAGTATGGTATGGTATGGTATGGTACTGGAAATGGTATTGGTATGCATATCATTGTCAATGCATACCATTGCAATGCAATAATATGAAATATTGGTATTGGTATTGGTATGCAATGGTATTGGTATGCAATCGTATGGAATTGGTATGGTATTGGTATTGGTACACAATGGTATGGTATTCATATGGTAGTGGTATTGGTATTCAATGGTATGGTATTGGTATTGGTATTGGTATTGGTATTGGTATTGGTATGGTATGGTATGGTATTTCATTAGTATTGTATTGGTATGGTATTTCATTAGTATGGTATTGATATGGTATGGTATGATATGGTATTGATATTGGTATGTAATGGTATTGGTTGTATTGGTATGAAATGGTATTGGAAATGGTATTGGTATTGGTATTGGCAATACATAAGGGTATTGGCAATGCATATTGGTATTGTTTTTGGTATGGTATTGGTATGGTATTGGTATGCATATCATTGCCAATGCATACCATTTATTATTTAGAGCCCATTCTAAGGAGGTGATTTAGATCCCTTTCCAATCTAATCGACATGTGTTTATTATTTTCCTTCCTATTGTGGTAATGGAGAATATGAATTATTTTAAATCTTAGTGTTCATTTTAGGTAGATTTCATTTCATGATTTGGATTTTTATATCTTATCTACAGTGGGATTTGATATACACAAATAGATCTAGGGTTTGGTTTAAATCCATCTCCATTTATCTGAGGCTCAACCCATAACTATTGAGCTTAAGGGGTTTTATCCAACCTTGTGACCAAAACCCACTGACAAAGTGCATTATTTTAGTGTTCTCTTTATTGGGTTACCTAGTGATTTTGGTTGTATAGAAGTGAAATATATTCCACTACAACTAATACTTCAGATTCAGTGATAAGGTTCAATTTTCATGGGAAATAGACATTAGATACCTTAAGTAAATGAGGTCAATTTTTTTTTTCATTAAACATGGATTTTCAAAATTTTCATAGTGAAGTGGGAATTGGCGCAAGCTTGTACTGATTATGTGTGTTTTTTCGTACCCAATGTTAAGGTGGTTTGTCCTTAATGGAAAAACAAAAATAAGCAGTCTATTTACCTTTAGCAACAACAAATATGAAATCCTAGTCTTAAACCCTAATATCCAAGAATTATTGCATAAATAACATATTGGGTATGTTAATATACAACAACAATCAAGAACCGAAATATTACACTTGTGGAATCATTAATCTATCATCTGTCACTACAAATAATTTCAGAACTATTGTATATGTAACAATACATATTAGTTCATGCATGTAACCCCAAACAAAAATGTATATTTCACCCTTCACCAAATTCCAATATAAAGCTATAGACAAGTGTAAAATCACAAATTACACCTTCTTCAAGTTGACCCACTCAAATTGGGTCAAAATTGAAACTAGGACATGCATTTTACTCTATCCTGTCACTGCCACAAATACCTTTAACCATTGCATATAACAACACACAGTTCATGCAATGCAACCCCAAACAAAACACATTTCATCTCCAACCAAACCCAACATAAAGTTGTCTAGATTGGGTAATCATGAATACATTCTTTTTCTGTTATCCCACTCAAATTAATAAATTTGAAAGTCTGATGATGACGCAGAAGCTCTTCAATTAGAGGAAACCTAACCTAGGTGTATAGTTGAACTTTCTGCTCTAATTGTAATTTTGATATTATATAATCTACTCATATATCTAAATCATATATAGAACTTATAAAACAGTTTGATCTATATGGAATGTTTACATTTTAATTTAGTACAACTTCAACCTTCCAAATTACAAGAAACTGCTTTGTATAGAAACCTTAAACTTGTAATTGAAAATTAACAACACGTGAACAAGTATAATATGATTATAAACCACACCCCCAACAACTTTCAAAACTCAAATCTAAGGTATAATACAACCTTGGCTTACGTTTTACAAACATGTTGTGCATTTCCAAGATTTTACTAGGCATCTCTTGCTTATTTTTGCATAGAAGAGACTTTAATGAATGAAAATGCAAAACTAAGTATATAGGCTTATGTAAAATGACTTAAAAAATCATGTAAATTTTGAACCACTCAAATTGAATGATTTTTGGGACCTGGGAACACATTTTAGTGTAGCCTAGCATGCATTTTACACCAAGGAGAAATTTACACCAACAAAAAATTGACCTCTTTGTCCTCTAGGACAATTTTTGGTATTTTTGCATAGAAAAGGGTTTTAAGTTTCCAATTGCACAAACAAATGTATAGACATATGTGCAACTTTTCTACAACCTTGTAACTTGTAATATATCCTGTAATATTGACCTCTTCATTCTATAAGATAGTTTTTGGAATTTTTGCACAACAAAGGGTTTTATTTCTCTAAATGCACAAAGAAAGGTATATGCAGATGTAAAAACATAAATTACACACTCTCCAACTTGAATCAATCAATTTGTAGGCGAACAAACTCTATATTTTCTACGATTTGTTCTCTTTAAAGTATTTTCTTATATGGGTTAATTATGTGTTGTTAAGTTTTATGCCATTTTATATGTATCATTGGTTGGTTATAAGTCATTGACCTTGATTTCTCTCATAAACCACCATCATATGATTTATCAAAAGGTCATGAATATTTGTGCATAAAATGTTTAAATGTTGTTCAATACTAAAAGGGGGGGTGAATCAATATTGATTCATTTTCACATTTTTCATCTATTCTTTAATTCTTAAAATTATTAACCATAATAATTGATCAACAAGAAAGTATAGTACTCATAATTTAAATGTAACAATCATAAAAGTTATATTTCATTTACAAGATACAACTTGTAGGAGACATCAATCTCCCTTCTTTTGAGCACCTACTCAAGGAGACACCAATCCCCAATTTTCAAGCACCAACTTGAGGAAGCTACAACTCCTTATAGATCAGGCTCCAACCTATACAGGACTCCAATCCTTTGTTTTTAAGCAACAAATGGAGGAAGCTGCAACTCCTTGTTGTTCAGGCTCCAACCTGTAGAGGAATCCAATCCTCCATTGATCCTCCCTTCCACCCCCACTTCATGTGTATGTTTCAGGTTTTAAATTATTCATTGGACTCCACTTCTGTTTAGATTTTATGAATTATCTCCGAGAGGCACTTTCCTTTCACCATGTTTTTCTATTTATATAATCTTCCAAAATATGTATTACATTGAACCATAATGTCTCTTTGTAAAGGAGAAATGTATCAATGTTCCTCTTCATAATTATAATGTTGTTTTAAGAACAAATTTCTTCCTCTATTATCATTTTTTAATTATCAGATGACCTTGGTTCGTCTTCAAAATTTCTTTGATGAATAATTATATTAAGAATCATATTCTCAATTGGCACTGGAAATCCAGGTACTTTTCATAGGATGTTTTCCTTTCAACAGTACCAGACTTTATTCAATTGCTGCAAAATGGTGTGAACTTTGTTTTGCTTGATGCTCTCTCGCATTTTCATCAAGAGAATTGTGCATGATAGTTTCTCTCAACTCCAATTCAAAAATTACTTTCAATCCTTTTTTTGGTCGTCATAATTACCTAATCAAATATGTAGAATAGAAACCCACACTTCCACTACGTCCTCATTCCTTCAAAGGATCAAATTCAATCATTTTATTTTCTCTCTAGTGCATTTCATGTATCGAACATTGGGTAGGTGCTAATTCGTAGCCTCCTTTTCCCATAGGACAAAGTGTTGTGACCACTAGCTAGACACACAGGGTGCAAGGCTTGTTCTATACTCTATCCCAAAGACACCCTTTTTATTTACCAAGTGACCACCCCCTATAACCAAGTGTTATCCGAGTTATCACTTTAACCCATCACATTCCATATGAATTTGACATGTGACAGAGAGAAAACTCACACAATGTTTATCTTGGCATATAAACAGATCAACGATTCAGAATTGATCAAACGTTGAGTGCACGGTCCAGGATTATCTAGGTGCTTTAAACAGATCAATGGTTGGATTTTAATCATTCATTGAGTGGACGATCCTCATTCATTTTTCAAATGATATATGGACCGAAATTAATCCTAGGACAAAACACAATAGAACTTAGTGTTGATACATGCATAGTTAAATTTAACATAATCTAACTTCACTTCCACCCTTGGTATTTAACGATTGATCTATTTCAAACACGAAAATGGATTTGATTCGTCCGATCTGCTTCCATTCTAATCCAACAATCAACAGTCAATCATTATGTCAACCACCACTATAGACTCTGATATTAGTCTATCATTGTCGATCACTTCTGTTAGTTGGCCTGTAGTTTGAGGAGAATGCATTTTTATAGTCTTAATTATCCCAATAATGAGGTTGTGGATAGTCTACATTTTGCCTTATGAAAAACCTTGAATTTAACTCCATAACTTTCTTAKGAAAGTCTTGGCCTGAGAAACCAATGAAGAATTTGATTAGTTCTTAATTAGTGATGAAATATTTTCTAGAAAATGAGTTTAATTTTCCTCCTTATACATGTGATTTTGATGATACATATTGTTCTAACGAAGGTTCAAGTATGAGTATCTTTGATAGAGAGGCAACACAACAAATTTGGTGACTTTTTCCCTCTTTATCTGATCAATTGCATTTTATGTGAATGAATGTCAGTAACATATTTCAACATAAAATATTTTTTTGACATTATGAACATATGGACATTAATCAATCTTACACATGATTTTAACCAAGTTATGGTCCTAGAGAGAAGACAACAACTTCTCAATAAGAAATGCATGGGCTTGTCTTGAATGATAATACCATATTAATCATTGATAATGATGATCATATTGACTCTTTTTTATATCAATTCCAACTCCATAACACCAAGTCAAACATTCTCCCCCTTTTTACATCAATGACAACACCCTAACATGACATCAATGCCAACATCATAGAAACATGTCCAACATTCTCCCCCTTTGGCATTGATGGAAACAAAGTAAAAACTCATTGTCAATCTTAACTGGGTTTTACTATTTCTTCTCCCCCTTTGACAACAATGGCAGAAGGGATATTCATTTTCTCCCCCTGAGGTTATACTCCCCATGCCCATGTACTCCTTTTCTTATGAAACTAGTGCAATTTAATTAGATATGGAGATTACCCCCAATTTTTGTCTAAGGTTTTAAAAAGTACTATGGGAAGATTTTTTGTGAATATATCTGCAATATGTTCTTTACTATCCACATATTCCACTTTAACAATTTTTAGAGAAACCTTTTCCCTTATAAAATGAAATTTAATTGGGATATGCTTGGTTTTTTAGAGCATGACAAGAGTTTTAGAAAGGTTTATAGCACTATTATTGTCACAGTTAATAAGAATTGGATTCTCATACTTTACTTGTAAGTATTCTAGAGATTGTTTCATCCAAATTACTTGAGTGTAGTAGGAGGAAGCAACAATATATTCATATTTTGTTGTAGATAGTGATATGGAAGATTGTTTTTTACTTAGCCATGACACAAGACATTTTCCTAGGAAGAACACTCCTCCATTGGTGCTATTTCTTTCATGAATACTTCCTTTCCAATATGCATCAATATATGCAGTTAATGTGAAGTGTTATGTTTTTGGATACCATAATCCAAAATCCAAGGTGTTTTTGAGATATCTAAAAATTATTTTAATTGCCTTCATATGTGTCTCTTTAGGTGCAGATTGAACTCTGGCCACTAATCCTACAACTTGCATGATATCCAGTCTTTTTKTTGTTGCATATAATAGGCTACCAATCATTTATTTGTACATGGTTTGGTCCACTTTTAGTGATTCATCATCTTTTCTTAGTTTGCATCCTGTAATCATAGGCGTTCTCATAGGTTTGAAATCTTCCATTTGAAATTTCTTYAACATTTCTTTAATGTTTCTGGTCTGAGATATGAATATTCCTTTCTCTAATTTTGATACTTGTAATCCCATGAAGAATGTGAGCTCACCAATCATTGACATTTCGAATTCTTTTTGTATTTTTGCAGAAAAATTCTTTCTTAGAGGGTTTAAATTAAATCTGAAGATGATATCATCAACATATACTACAACAATAATCATATTATGATATTCAATTTTAGTGTAAAGATTAATTTTAGTAGCTCCTCTTTTGTATCATTGTTGTTTTAGATGATTATCAAGTCTTGAGAACCATGCTATGGGGGCTTGTTTGAGACCATACAATGCTTTATTTAATTTACAAACATAGTCTTGATTATCTGATAACATAAAACCTTTGTTATATATAAACTTCTTCCTCTAAATTTCCATTTAAAAATGTTGATTTGACATCCATTTGATATATTTTAAAGTTTTTAAAGAATGCAAATTCCAAGAACATTCTGATAGCTTTTAATATGGGTACTAGGGAAAATGTTTCCTCAAAGTCAATCCCTTCTACTTGCGAATATCCTTTGCACACCAATCTTGCCTGATTCCTTATAACTTTACCATATTCATTAACTTTGTTTTTAAAAATCCATTTGGTCCCAACCACATTTTTGTTTTTTTGTCTTGGGACTAGATCCCAGGTCTGATTTTTTTCTATTTGATCAAGCTCTTTATTCATGGCTTTGATCCAATCTTTATATTTGTTAGCCTCTTTAAATGTTTTGGGTTCTTTTAGGGAGAGCATTGTTTGTTATGATTCATGTTGACATGAAGAGACTAGAAAGTCTCCAAGCATGAATTCCTTTGCCTTATAAGCATGAAGAGACTAGAGAGTCTCCATCTATATGGTAGTCCCACATACATTACTCTCATCAATTTTGGATTCACGATCAAGAATTTTAAACACTGAACTGACTAAGGCTTTGAATTTTCCAATATCAGAGGCCATGCCCATTGATTGAGAAACCCCCAAGGAAGTCATTGAAAATGTATAAAAGAACCCTGAAAACTTTACTAAAAGTTGTGCCCCTATTTTTAACCATCTAAGCCCCTACCCAAAAGATGATTGCATATACTGAAAACAATACGAAATTTGAGAAACCAAAACTAATTCCGCTTATAATTCCCTGTCGAATTTCACTTTTCAAGGGAGTGGAACATTTTTCACTGTAGAGTCTCATCACTTTCTCCTCTGCAGAAAAGCAGGAAACAGTTCAAATGCTTCCAACTGCATCCTTTGCAACCTGACTAGATTTCTCATACATCACCTTTGCATCAACAACAAAACCCGTCGTGAATTTCACTTGAATCAAGCCTTGAAGACCTATCAGAGGCAGCATAGCTAATATCAAAAGTGGCAATTTCCAGTTTGCCGAGAAAGCTATTACAATACCAAAAATGATTGTTGAAATATTTTGTACAACAAGTGACAAAGAATCTCCCACAACACTATGCACAGTTGCAATGTCTGTTGATAATCTTGCACCTACTGCACCGCTTGAATTTTCACTATGATAAAACCATCCAATCTCCTGGTAAACAACTTTGTTAAATGTCAATGATCGAATGCATCTCACATGATTTCCACCAGCATCAGGGAAACAATACATTTGTATTGGTTTCAAGAGGAGGGATGTAGCTGCCAAATCTACAATGATGAGTGACCTGAAACTGACATCTTTACGAAGCTTTTGTGGAGGTTCATAGAAGCTACCAATAATACTTGAAAACAAGAGAGCAAAAACAGGCAATGTAACCCCATTAATAGTTGCTGCAATGGATCCCAATATGAGCACTGGAGCCTCTGGATTGTTGAGAGATGCTAAGCGTAAAACATGAACATATTTTCTGAGATTCTGTTGACCATCTTCCACATCTTTGGATTTTCAGGAGAATTAGGTTTAAAATAGTCACAGTAGAAATCCTTGTAGGTATTCATAATGGGGTCTGGACCATCAATTTGTTTACACATCACCCAGGGAATACTTGTATTTAATGATAGTGCCATGTTGCTTCCCAATTTATATATGACTTTCCCTCCTCTCCATAATATTTCACTACTTGTTGATATTCATCCTTTATCTGTGTCAAGATGATGGGTTCACCTTGCCATGCTAAAAGTTTATTTTCTTTCAACATTATATATTGCTCATTTTCTCTTGTATGTTGTGATAAAGGTGGTGATATCCATCGCCCACTTCTAGTTATCATGATGAAAGGCTCTGTCCACCGTCTTTGAAAAGCCGCCAAACATAGTATGTATGCTCCTAAGAAATTGAACAGTGGATTGTCGCATCCCCTTTCCATTATTTCTTGTTCAAAGGCACAACCATCGTCAAGCACATACATTGACATAGTGTCAATCACGTCGTGTGACTTAGATGCTCATATTCTGGAGGAATAACCTCAATGTTTGAAACATTTGGAGTTAAAATTAACTCATAAGCCTGACTAGTTACAACATGAGGTGGTTGATTTTAGGTATGGTAGATATAAATCATGAAATCGAGAGCTTCTGCAATGCGTCTGCTTCTGCATCTAGTCATGAAAGTAGGATTTGGTCCCATTATGTCCAGTTTTGGTGTTGCCATCGGTTGCATTGTACCAACAAATGATTGACGTACAGGGAAGGTTACTCCGTATTCATGATTTCTAATCTCCATTATATTTTACATGCATAATTGGTGAATTCTCACGAATAATCGGTGTCTTATTAGATAGATACGTGCAGCTTCTATGAAATTCACTTGTACATTCATTCTGTCTCAAAAGAGTGCCATGGTTAACCTTTGTTTGATAAATTGCATCTACAACATGTGATCGCAAATCTGAAGATGAAAAATATCTCTTTTCTGTCATCAGAAGAGAAGGATTGCCATCGTGATATATCCATTTGGAGGATATAATCCATAGAGTAATTGTAAATTAAACCTACATTATGAAATGATACGTCTTCAAAAAAGTGGCCATTGAGTGCCTTTCTCCTTATCACAATGTGGCATATTGAATTAGTAGAAACCACAATTGTAATATTAAATATAAAACAAGAGAATGGTGATTTGTCATATCCACTAATTCTTCAAAGAAAATAATCATCGACTCCTTATACCCACATGTTTACATGTTAAAATCCCATCCATAGCCACGTTCCCCTTTTTTGGTTTCATGATATGGCATGAGGATAATCCTAAAAGAAAGTTTGGTATAATTAAACATTAGAGAGGGATATTTACACAAGGAAGTAGTATGACATGAAACTTTAATAATTATTTTCTCTCCCTTTATTAAAAGATATGAAGATAAGGTGAGTCTTGGGAACATAAAGAAGTTATATGATGGTAAGGAATCTCATATAATGATTTTACAATATGGAGTGAAGGTAAGGTGAGTATTGGAAC